>JAMXBB010000007.1:47308342-47375725 GCA_024138015.1 Lumnitzera littorea | reverse complement strand
ATCATATTTGTAGTATAATCATTAATCGAACTGTTTACTTCAAAGCGAGTGGTCGTCGATGCCTTGTGTAGATTATCTCTATGGTAAGAACTGTGAGGCTAGTTTCTATCATAGAATGGTTTACACGGCGGGACTGTTGCGACTTCGCGACTTCGGGGCGTAACACTCAGGTGTTGTAAGGATGTTGACTTTATGAACTTCAACATAAATCTCTACTAAACCACTAGCTCTACCACATCATTATGAAGACGCCAACAGTTGCCGAACATCATAATTGTCATTTATACTCACAACATAGTAAACATCCCTAGTGCCTCCTCCAAGAGGATGCTTATGAATCACCTCCACCTGGTTAGTGCTCTTATTAACCCTAAGCTGATTGCATATCAACCCTATCAATTGATCATAGGTTACACTAATTGGAACACTGACTATTGTTGTGAGGAGTTTGTCATAGCATACCCCATCATCCCTTTCTACAATGTTTCCTCCACTGTAGTATACTACCCTTACATTATCCATTTCCCACCCTATTTATTACGATAACTTCATAAAATTTGCAACACTAAAAAAATCCATGTGTTTTATTAACTCACTAACTAACAGCTAGAATGTAAAAATCACATTTATCAAAATCCTCACATTTCTAGAAATATACACTTCAGTAACATATACTCCATAGCAAAGTTATCAAAATTGCAATTATACCTAGAATCACTAGAGGGTCTTTAGCATCAAAATGTATAAATATAAACTTCTATAACCTATGTCAAATAACTTTAAAAAAACTATAGATATACTTGTAGTAGTTATAAAATACTTGAAATACATAATGGAAGTAAAGAAATGAAGAAATTGAATTCCTTTTTCATAAAAAATTCTTAAACTATGATCTTACATTCATGAAAGGACAAATAGAGTTAAAATTTTTTTTTTTTCATTATTTTGTTTGAATAAAGCAATTGATTAGAGAAAACTAAATATTTTAACACATTTTCAGTTATTATTGGTATAAACTTAAATATATAGTTTTCTTTATAAATTTTTTTATTAGAGTTAAAACTTGAATGAAAGATATGAATATCAAATAGAGAATTAAAAGAAAGAAAAAGAGGAAAAAAATTTGAATAGGATAAAAAAGATAATTTAATGCCCTAATAGTCAAGTAAGCTAGTAGCCTCTTAAAATCATAAACTCATAAATTCACAAGAGTATAATCGCGATTTTGAAAATCATGCTTCATAGAATTGAATCATTCTTATTCCACATTTATTCACTAACGTCTTAACATTGTAATGATATTCAAACATAAGCATCTCGTCTACATTTTACTAAAAAATTATCTTCATAACATCTTAGTTTCGGATTATCCTATGCAAAAGATTACTTATATAATACAACCACTTTCACTATTAATGATGCCGACCATTCCTTTGTCGAGGACCCTATGCCAAGTACTCCGATAAACTGCTGCCGAGTGATGAGAGACTTACTTAAACAGCCGAGTAGTTTTCTCTCAACATACCACCATCTCTATTGTTCCGGCCCTTTTAGTACCACAACATTTTGATCCTTCTTACCTACTGTACTTAGAGAATATTTGTATAGGATCAATGCTGCACTGGCAACTATCTACCTCGTCTGACATTTAACTACTTTTTCATTTTTGGCTTGTCATCCTTTTTACCCTTTTCATATGTACTAGGAATCCCCTTTTTGTAAATACTTCCTTATAATTTCCTTATTTGTAATGCCGTCTTAAAGACTTACTATAAATAGTCCTTTTCTCTAATAAGCTGGAGATAACTTACCTCTTAATACTAAATACTCTGTTCTTGTGAGACAATCCTCTCCAAGTCTATACCTCTTACACTCTTATCTAATCTTGCCGAATTACTTAGGATTAGTGGCGAATGAACCTTGATATCAACTTATGCGTCATATTAAGTGAGTTGTTAAGTTGTGTTGTGTTTGTTGGTGAGTTACATCTTCCGAGCAACTTTACGTTAGCTACTCTTGTTCGATTATGGACCATTTCCCTCTAATTTTCTTCGATATCTTGAAGAAGCCATTTCAATTCAATTCTACCTCGGTAAGTCCTAATAATAACCGAGCTCTGAAGCATTCCATATATTCCTGGTATTAAAGATTAAGGTTGAGACCAAGAGCTGTGTAGTATTAGTTTGCTATTTGAGATATTTGTGTATAGAAATCATTTGTGAGAAGTATCCTTGCTTAAGCTTGTATTGAGAATGTTAAACCCTAGTGTATAGGGAGAGATTTACAATGTCGAGAGTGATGCTCATGGTCGTGGTTAAGTTAACCAACAAACACCACGTACTACTGATGAGCAGATACAAGATCTTGCTGCTATTGTAGCCAACTTAGCTATCTTAGTAAACATACCCTTATATACAAGTAAGTTTAAAATAGGATTTAAAAAAAAAAAAAGCTTACGAATCCTTACATGTAAGAGTTATTGTTTTTTTTTTCCCCTATTTTTGAAAAAGAAAGTCGAACTGACCATGGATTAATTGGGCTTTTCTTATAATTTAAAAATAACTATCCCTTTTTTGAAAAGAACGATGCAAGAGAGTGAGGTTTATATGTCTTAAGCTCTGTAGCTCCAAGGCTTTCTATAGAGAAACATAATAAGCTATATCGAAGCTTAAGTGGGTTCACCCATCACCGTCAAGCGGGGGCAAAGACTCTAACAACCTAAGGATTACACAATGGCGACTCATCCTAAGTTCCTAAGGTGGCCTAGGTCTGACTACATCTAAACATGCAAATGATTATTAAAAAAAATAAAAAGAGCCCCTCTAATTCCCTAATAAGGGCCCATTGGGCTGGGTTTTTCCTTAAGGCTTGCATCACTAAAAACCAATCGGTACAATTATAATACAAAAAGCTCATCATCTAATTTTTATTTTTACATAGCTAGCCTATCAAGCATCCCCAATGGAGTTACCAATTCTGTTAAGCCCTATTTTGGTTTTCCTTACCTTAATCCATATTAAACCTAGCCCGCTTAATATAGATTATTTGACATAAAATTAAGGAAATGTTTTTCTTTAAAATTCCTTTAAAAAATGTATTTTAAAAAAAATATTTTGAAAAATTGAAGTCACCAACTAGTTAATTTTTAGAAAATTAAATTAGAAAAAACTAGGTTCGAGAGTCAACCTATTAGGATTAAGTTACCATATAAAAAGAAAAAATCAATTAATAGACTTTATTTTTATATTTTTCCTAAAAATACTAAGATATATACAAATATGTAAAAATATAACTAAAGTGAAATTTTTATTATTTTTTATTACGAATTTCTAAAAAAAAAAGGAAAAAGAGAAAATTTTTTTAATTTTTTTATACGGTTGCCCCGAAGGTACCAACATAGCCACTAGTTGAGCTCAAACTAATGTAGTTCTTTTTTTCTTATATAAAATATTTAGTGGGTGGGTTTTTTATTTTTGAAATCGAGCTAGATTTATGTTTACTTAACCACTTTTTTTTTCTTAGAAGAAAACCTAAGAAATCTAAATCTATTTTAAAAAAAAACCCTAACTAAATCTTTTTTTTTTTAAAAAAAAAAAGCCTCAAGTTACGACTTTTTATTTATTTACAAAAATCAATACGTGTCAAAAGATATCTTTTTTGAATCCTATATGCAAAATCTACTAAAATATGATCTAGATACGTATCTTTATACATATCTTATCTAAATCTCAACTGTAAGATATGTTGAAGATACGATCTAAATATATATATTCTCCAAATCCTAGATACGTTGAAGATACAATCTACATATGTATCTTTTCTAAATCCTAAATGTAAGACACGTATCTCAATACCTATCTTTTCTAAAGATATAGATCTCGAAGAAAAGATACGTTTATTTTTCAAAACATATAATTTTACTTAAAAATGTAATTGAGCTAAATTTATTAAAAATTGAGATTATCTAAAAAACAAGCAATATGAAAATAGTTAAAAAAACCTACACTTAAAAAAATAAATTAGTAAAAATAATTGAACTAACTAGCAAAATAAAATAAATAACAAAAATAACAATTTTTACATACAAGTCAAGTCACACGTGTTTATTGTACGGTGTGCATCATGTTTAGGGGCTATTGTGTGTGTTGTGTATATCGTGTACAGCATATTGGGATTGTGTAGAGCATGTTGGGTGATGGCGTGTAGGGATTTTTAGCGTGTATAATGTAGCGTGTGTTAGCGTGCGTGGTGATGGCATAAGGGGGCTTTTCGTGTGAGTGATTGTGCAAATTGCAGCTGTGGGCGAGTGAATTCAATATAGCTAATCGGTGAGGACGAGAAATGTGTAACGTATTGTGTGTTCGTGTGTGAATGTGATCTAGCAAGGAATTGGGATCAGGCATGCGATATAGTTTGGTTAAGGGAGTGTCAGGTGCTACGTGGCTCATGTGCTTATTGTCGATGCGTGATCATGTGAATGGTTGAAGAAGTGTGTGTATGTGTGTATCAGTAGGGTCGTATCTGTGTGGAATTGAGAGTGGCGTGTCAGGGCACATGGGATGTGTAGATTGTTGTGGGAATGAAGGTCAGGTACTAGTGTAGTGTATTGTAAGGATGCTATCATGAATTGTACAGCAATGTGTCAGCATAAGTGTTGTATGATTAGGGGGTGTAGGGTTTGAATACAGTAATAGCGGTCAATAGGCTTCAATGTGTACAGCGTGTAAGGTATGTTGCATAGAGCAATAGATTGTGGCATGTTTCTTCGGTTGTGTGTGGATGTGCTAAGTGTCATGTAAGTGCTGTTAGTGAGTGTTTTATGTTCGATTGAGTATGGGGGTGTTGACTACGTGTATTAAGGATTCTAAAAATTGTTCTTAACTTCACCGATAAATTTCTATTTATAATATCCACTTATTGAATCTTTCATATCTCTTAATTATGGATTTAATCTTAACAATCGAAATATACAAGGAATACGATAAAGATTCGACCTAGTTTCTAGAAACCTTATTTAGGTTTTTTATTTACTAAGCCGAATCTGATTCAATTTGATTTAGCCTAATAGTCCACTTAATAAATCCTAAGTATATTCTAACCCAATATAAATTAGATAAAAAAATCCATTTTATATCGAACTGGACTAAAATATTTTAATGAAACCCAATTTTTCAATAATTTAGAATTTATTAGATTGATTACTCACCATTATCTAATTCGACACTAAACGATCCAGCTCGATTTGACTTAACTCAATACAACTCGACTTCATTTTTATTATTATTTTTTTTAATTTTCTTTTTTAATTTTAATTTTTTTATTTTCCCAGCTCAATAAAAATAATAAAATGAAAATGGCAAAAATAAGGTATCTATACTTAGATTTGTATCTTTAGTCTTTCAAAAAACCCTTTTCTAAAATTGGTTTTCCTTACACAAATTAGTGTCTAGATCAAAACCAAATCTACTTATTTGGTTTTGACCTAAATCATTTCCTGACTCCGACTCCAAGAGTTTACAAAATTCTTTTAAAAAACCTTAATTTTTCTTAAATCTTAATTGATGATCAATATTGAAATCATATTGAAAGGGTAGATTTCAATATTAATTGGTTTAGAGAAAATAATAAAACCAAGAAAAATCAGGCTTGACAACATAACGACTCAATTGGGGAAGTCAAGAAAGTTAGCCATCTAATTTTTTAAATTTAGAATTAATTTTTTTGAAATCACCTTACTTAATGTAATTTATTTATTTATTCATTCTTATTTTTATAAATAATCACATTAACTTTTCTTGCAAAATTAAACTTGTTTAAGTTTCCTATTGGGGTTGAGGGTTTACTTTTTGTATCATATTTGAATGGTAGAAACAGTCAAACTAGGACCGTATTAAGACTTTAGGATAGGGAGGCCATTGTGTAGGCTTCGAATGCTATAGTGTAATCACTACTTGGGGTTAATTAGGCTACCCTTACTCAAGCTTAATGTGACCAATGAAAATGTTTTTTAACAAGTGAGGTCACATAAGTTTAAGAACCTTTAAAACCAACCCTTCATGCATTCATGACATTTAGAATCAACAAATAATCAAGTAAGATGAAAATGAAAACGAAGAAAAGAAATAATAGCTTAGAGTTTCTTTAATTTCCCATGTAATTTCAACATGTTGTAAATATAAAGTTGATGTAAATAGGTTTTGTTTTATACTTTACTATAAATAGTGGTTTTTCAATCTTGTAACAAACATTTTCTTTATAATTTAGCCTAAGAAATGGCTTGCTCATCCAACTCCATCCATTTTAGAAAAATGTTTGTTGATAAGCCTATCAACCCCAAGCCCACTTTGAACCAGTAGCTTCAACACTTCAACCCAAGGGAATAGGAGATCATCACCAACAAGATCGGGCCCATTATGTCACTTCCTAAGGTAAAGATTAAGATCAACTTGATAAAGGCCTTAACCAACTTCTAGTAACCTGAGGAGGTAGCTTTTCGAGTTGGGTCTCATCTAATCAGTCTAACGCTTGAAGAGTATACCCAATTACTTTAAGTCTCATCTTTAAAGGGTATATACACTCTAAATTTGAAAGTTAACTAAGTGAATGCATTTTCAAGATTCTTATGGGTAAAAAAGGCTAAAGCAAATAGTCTTATCCTGAGATTGAGTCATTATATAAGTACTTTTAGTCTTCTCTTATTTCAATCTTTCTTCCTCTTGCACACATTATGCAATAAGCTCATTCAATATCCATTTTTCCTTTTAAGTGTTGTAACTTATCTTTAAAAGACTAAACTAAATAGGAAGAGAGATTAAGACTAAGTGCAAAAGAATGTCATCAAACAATTCCAACTTTAAGGCCCTCAATCTTATAACAAGATTAAACATGTCCATGATGTATTCCCTTATATTTCCTTTGCCATTATACCTCATAGAAATGAGCTTTGCAAAAATAATGCTTGTTTCAACCTAGCTCAATCCTTAAAAAATTAAGAAAAAATAATCTACTCCATTTTGAGCCTCCTAGCGAGAGGTATAGGCCAAAGGTTTTTTATCCCAATGCCAAGTGTCACTATCATTCGGGACAAGTGGGCCATTGAACCAACTCATGTTGAAGATTATAGAATAAGATTCAAGACTTAATCAATAAAGGTATGGTCTAATTGGACTTTATGGAAGCTCCAATTCCAAACATTGACAATAACCACCTGCCCAACTAAGGCCCCATCATCAACATGATATTTGATGACTCAAATCTTACCATCACGAAGAGTTGTAGAGTTGAACTTAAGTTCTTGGAAATAGCTCTTTAAGGAGATCATTTGGTATATTGTAAAGATTTCAACATAAAGACTATAAATACAGTATGTAAACTTCTTAATGGACTCATTTGTTATATAAGGATGTATAGTTGTGATACTTTGAATATAGCTCACCTTTGTAAAAACTTTCAATGTTGTTTGTTAGGTTAAATAAAAAGAGATTTAAAAATATGTTGTTTTATGAAGGTTGAATAGCATAATGGATAAAAGTTTCGCCTCATCTCGAATTTGGGGATGATGGTAATGAGCTTTCTTTAGGTGTTAAAAATCAAGAAAAAGTTTTAAGTAAACGCTTGAAAAGCAAGGCATAGAGATGAGAACTTGTGTTATCGTGTCATATCTCGTTTTCATATCTAAACGAGTTTGTATTTGGAAACCTAAACCCATGATATGACTTATTTATTAATTATATATGAGAACCTAAACCCGTAACCTAGTGTGTCTCATGTTTGACTTGGACCTATTTATATTAGGCTTGACAATTCGTACTACCATAACTTCTTTCGTTTATATTATGGTTGATATCATTTTTTGATTAAAAAGTAATAGTTGAATCTATAAAATATTTATAGATACAAAGAGAAAAAAGTGATAATAATATTTAAATTTTATAAAGACAAATAAAATTTTATATTCATACTTAATAAAGAATGACACTCTAAACAAAAGTTTTTAATAAAATAAAATCTTAAAAAATATATAAAAAATCCGAAAATTTAAGTTGTATAACATCACTTTATAAAGTGAAACCATGATTAAATATATATTAATATTATTATTAGTATTGATTTTCAAATTTATTATATTGTTTTTCAAATTTTCATAAAAGATAGTCAAAAAATCTATACATAAGTTCTTTTTTTTTTTCCTATTTAAACTATGATACAATAAAAAGATTATATAACATTACTAAATTTTAGTTACATAACATTATTAAGTAGAATGATAACTTAAATGAATATTAGGATTACTATTAGTGTTGATTTTAATATTTATAATATTATTTATCAAATTTTCAAGGAAGACAGTTAAATAATCTATATATAAGTTCATAATTTTTTTGTCTATTTAAGCTACAATGCACTAAAATATATAACTAAAAATATCTTACACATTTACTTGAGATCTCTAATTTAAAAAAAAAAAAGTAATACGAAAAAATATATAGCAAGTCTTGTGTCTAAATCTAGAAACTTAATTCAAACCAAGACACAAATTTGCTATATTTAAACAGATTTAACTCATTTGTTTCTCATGTTAAATTTTTTTTATACACTAACCCATTTAAATTATGTTATGTTACGTCTAGATCTATCATGTTTGGTCTCAAATTACTAGTCTTAGTAAAGCGTTACATTAATATATTCTTAATCTATTATTTATGTATGACCAAATAAGTAATAGTGTCTATTTCTATATTCTGTTTCTATTTTATTGCATTTTGCAAACTGAAATATACTATAGTTAAAACTATTATAGTTTAGTAATATAAATATAAATTTTCTAATGGGATAGATTAAATCTTTACTCCTCAAGGCTGTAATATGTAATATTATTATGGAAAAAAAAATGCCATAGATGTTTCAGTATAAGTGATAATATTTTCCTTTCATAATTGAAATTTTCTTTTTTTTACAAAAAAAAAAAAAAAATCTGTATTCAATTGAAAGCCAGAATAGACTGCTACCATATATAGCAATTTGACTCGAGGGGCCCATGATGGGGCATCTTTCTATCATTGCAATGCATGAAGACATCATCTTGGAAAAGAGTAAATATTCTATCTTTCTGGATCGGGATTCCAATTAACATGCTGTTTGGAACAGCACACGACAAGTTGACAATATAAAATGTGTTTATCATATTATGTGACGATGCAAGTAGCGTCTTACCAACCCCACAAAATGATGGTGATCTCCGGACTTCACCAGTTATCTCGAATTCCCAAGTCTCCTAGCAACTCGGATGAAAGGCTAATGAATAAACTATAACACAATACATTCCTCAACTTAAATAAACTAAAACAATGGGGACACGAGATCAGGCTTACAAGAAAAGTAGGGTGACTTGCGCAGTTGTTCTAGTTGGGCTCATACGTTGGGAGCACTTTACACTGGATCCATTGGGTGCTTTTCTTTATGCCAGTAGCCCATGCCAACTGGGTTCTTAATGAGTTAACCGTTTAACTTGTGACACGAAGTCCGGTAATTTTTGGTTTGTGAAATTTTTTTAAGAAAATCTTTAAATAATACTATTTTTCAAATGAAAATTAAGGAAGTTGATGAAAACATGCTTGGTTTCTTGATCAACTCCTTTTTAATCTTCTAGAGGAAATATCATTTTATAAAATGTCATTAGAAGTGTTCAATTTATTTACAGGACTGCGATGGAAAGAGTTCAGTTTATCTACAAAAGCATCATTGCCTTTTTCATTTTCCAAATGAAAGTTTACATTTATAAATGGTTTTTTCTTACATGAAAAATTTTCATGTTTTCACTTTCGCATGAAAATATCTAGAAATCAAACACATTGTTTAACGATTTTCATGTCTATACAAAAACTGGAAAATTTTCTATCAACCAAACTAAGTCTAAATGATTTCATGTTTATATGTAAGATTTAACTCAATTATTTGCTCCTAGTTACTTTGATTAGATATCTATTTATTAAGAGCTTTTACAGTGTCATCCTCTATTTTAATAGGATTTGTTCGATCCTCTATTCTATCCTTAATTTATATTCTTTTAAATATAAACAGTTGAATTCATAACTAATTCAATGGTTCAGATTTAAAAAAAATATAAATTTAAGATAAAATAAATGGCTAGACCAATCTCGTAAAATATAAGAATGAGAAATTGGACAAAAATCCATTTTTATAATATATAATTTCAAAAACTTCTTGATTATAGTATTCCTTCGATATTATTTTCTTTTTAGTAGCACCTCTTTGAATCAACCTTTAATCAAAAGTACTTTTCCAAGAATTATCATTGACAAAGATTTTTTTTTTAGCTTGCTTTTTTTTCTCCTTTTTTTCCCCTAAGAAACTTATGTATTTACCATAAAAATCAATAAATATTACATAAATACTAATTATATTTATAATGCTCTATGACCTTAGTGGACATTATAACCTACCACATGCCCTTATTAGTCAAAGACATGCTAAGGCATCAAGTAAAATCCACAAGATCATAAACTATAATACGATTTTTAATCCAATTATATCTCCAAATAAATTTCAAAATAAGAGTAGAAAAACTCATCGAGTCATCATCACATAAACTTGAAACAAGTAATATCTCATTATATAGGAGAATGTCCTCCTAACATAAGAACAAAGCGTAACAACCACATAGGGGTTTAACATGTTCTAGACAACTTCAATTACCAAAAGAAACACACAAGGAGTTCACACACTCCAAATATATCAATAAGTAGTATCAACATAACTAGGAGTCTAACTCCCCTACTCATACATTAATAAACTTAGCAAAAAATAAAATCTCCAAGAGGGAACATAATGTCTCAAACTCTAAGAACAACCATCCACCGGCGAAACCAACTCATGAACTAACTCCTCCCCAGTTGCCATAAAACTATAAATACTCTACATGATCCTCCACTTGAATATCATCAATAAATGGCTCTTCATAGATAACATAATCGTTGGTACATCTACTTGAGAAAGGCAAAAAGTGAGAGGAATCCCAATATGTAATGAATAAGCATAAGCGAATGGCAAGCAATCTAATTTGTACACACATATAAGGTTGTAAATGAGCCAAGCTACATATGAACTACTCACAACTTGGTTAATCTTATCTTAAACTCGATTAATAAACGAGCTAAGCTCGAGCTCAAAATAAAGCTCGTTTATCTAAATGAGTCAAGCGCGAGCTCTAGTTTAGGCTCATTAACCTACTCACTTAGATTCGTAAGCCACTTCATTTAGGTTCGTGAGTAGGTTTACAAAGTTTATAAATATATATATACATATATATTACAAATAATACATATATTATATATTATATACTATATATTATCAAAATTCGAATGCTATAATATATATAAATTAATCCTTGTTCATTGTTTGTTAATCTATTTATTTATATATTTTTTCATTTTATATAAGTAAGCCCATGAGTAGGTTTGAGATCGGCTCGCTTTAGGCTTGACTCAAGCTTGATTGGTAAATGAATTGAGCTTGAGCTCAAGATAAAACTCATTTATCTAAACAAAACGAACGAAGCTTGAGCCTTAATTTTGAGATTGATAAAAAGCTCGGCTCAAGTTAGAGCTTGATAATTTTCAAACAAGCTAAGCTTAAGCCTTTAAAAGTTCAACTTAGCTTAGCTTAACTTGTTTATAGCCCTATACATATGATGTGACTAAAGACAAGCAACAATTTAATTATTTTGAATTTAGTCCAAAAAGTAACAAAAGGGTATTAATGACCCCACCACATCATAATTATATATATAAATATAAATATATATATAAACATATAAATTTTCCTTTAAGTCAATCATGCCATGAGTCCAAAATCCTTAAATCCCAGTATTCTAACTGTACTGTCTAATATGTAAGTCCACTAAGGAATCCCCACATATAATCATCAATTGTGCCATAAGGACCTATACTATTGGTTGTTAAGACAAAGAGGTTAAGCATAGTCAGTAACCAATCATTTAAGTCAAATATATATTAGTTTGGTTATATCTTTTTTACCTTAGCAAGTGCAACCATACAAATAAGTACCGTGTACTTGAACAGCCGAATGAGACCAAATCTTAATCTAAATAGGGATAAAAGAGGCGACTTAAGCAAGAGAACCTGATGACAAGATCAATGGACTAAACTTAGACTCTTTATACATCCCAACTAGTAACATACTACGTACTATTCAACCTCCTTTATTCATCTTCCTCATCAAGTCTTAAGTCGACCACATCTCCACCTCTTAAGATCACTACTTCCATGGCTCCAACTACTTACCTCATCCTAAGCCAAGAGCTTAACTCCTTAACAAACACCAATTAACTCCTTAACATGATTAATGTCACCAAGTCATAAGCCAACAATAACTTATGCTCACTTTTAAAAAATTACAAGTGTCATCATAACTTTTAAAGGATCACTTAGAAAATCAATTAACTTTGAAAAACATAAGATTTCATAGCTTAAAGTCCAAAATATCTAAGCAGATTTCAAATTCCAAACACATAGCTTTCAAGACCTTATAATTTCTCACCAAGTTAAACTTTGATTTAAGCCAAGTCAAATTTTGATAGATGAATAAATTTGATTAAAGATGGATTAGAGGTTGCAAAACAAGTTGGAAATGAAAACTCAAATGAAGCACAACCAAAAATAAGGATGAACAAAAGTTCAGACTCTTCTAAACCTGTATCGACTATACGGTCCATGAAGGAACCATCAAGCTGGTTCCAATCAAACAACAATGCCTTTTAGCCAAACAACCAATTGGGTGGTTCATAACCTACCACCGGTAAGCCTGTTCAAGGCTTGCAAATTCTACAGGTCGCCTCTTCCTTAAAAAATTTGCTAAAACTTCCCCCAAAATCATCCTAAAACTCTAATCCAACTTTGTAATTCTTCAATTTAACCACAATACCAACTTTAATAATCAAAGTACTCCTAAAACCCAAATTAAAAACAACTCCTCAATAGCTCAAATCTTTAGGTTCAACAACAAAACTCATAAACATTCAAACTTGAAAAAGAGAAGAAAAGCATGAAGAAAACTTACTCTAGCAGCTTAAACACTTGAAATACACAAGAATGGAGTTGAAAACAACTTGAACACATCATTAAACACCTGTTTAATTTTCAGATTTGAAGAAAACCCTACTCAAATGATCTCCAAAATGGACCAAAGTGAAGAAAAGCCACTAGGTTGGTTTTTTTTTTTTTTTTTAATCTCAATCCCTTCTTTTCCTTGCTCTTGATGTGAATTAAAAAATTACCTAAAGAAAACCCAACATAAGAAGCTCTAAATGACAAGAATATAGTGATTTTAGGAGGCTACTGGCCCAAAAACAAAATTTCCTCTAGAAAATCTTTATGTTTTATCTTGATCTCCTCTTAACTTCCTCTAAGGGCTTAGGTTTAGAGGCTATCTTTATTTTCTACAAATGAAGGCGGGTTAGCCTATTTTTGGGAAAGGTTAGGGTTTTTAGAGAATGGGAGCTGCTAGAGGGGGTATGGTTTTAATAATTTTGAAAAGACCAAAATGCCCTTCGGCTTATAACTATTTTTCTACACTATTACAACATTAAATTAATTACACAAATACCATAGAAAAATTGCATTTAATATTTTATATTAGTGTCACATTTGTTACATGAGACATACATTGACTTTGTATTAATGTCGCATGTAATAAATGTAATATAAGCCTGTAAAAATAAAATCACAATAGTGCTTCCACCATCACATTGTCTTTTTCGTATATTTAGTACAAATAATAAATAAGGTAATAAAATCGCATCTATTAAATGCAATTTAGCATTGATGCCCAATTTATTCAATTGCAACTCATAAATACAATATTTTTATAAATTATGATGTCACATTTTCAATATGTAATTTAGTATTAGTAATTACGTAATTAATTTTATCTCTTTTCTATTTATATAATTTTTTAAGAAAAATATAAACATATATTGCCTTCTTTTATATATATCTCTCTCTCTCTTTCCTTTTCTTTTCTTTCATTTTCTCCTCTCTCACATCCCCTCCCCCTTTTTTTTTACCTAATCTCTCTCCTATCATTAGTAAACCTCCATTCCTTACCCTAAAATTGCATTTTAAGCCTTTTGCTTGTCGTAAAATACGATGGAGCTCTTAAGGGATTGATTATGTAACATAGTACATTGATTGTTAATTTTCATAATCCATTCTTATTGTCTCAAATGGAAGTTTATACGTAATGTTATTTCACTATGAATTTGTTATCAAATTCTTGAACATTGTGTGTTTGTTAATATTTATTACTAGTTTTCCAACATGTAGGTTGATAAATTTTATGTTTTGAAATTATAATTAAGAATATATGTTTAGTTTCATTGTTGTTATACATGTATGGCTTTCTTATTATTATCTTTTTATGTTTTTGCAAAATTTTCTTTTCTATAGATATTATATATAAGTTTATTTTAAATGTTTTATTTTTTCTATTATAACTTTATTTTTTTTTCCATAAAACTATCTTCTTTTCCTTTTGGTTCAAAAATGAAATATCTTACTATACCTAGCATTTAGCAATGATTTAAGTGCATTCTAAAGACTTTTTATTAGAATGAGAATGGAAACTTTATATATAATCGTAAATAATGAAAAAAAAAATTCAAGGATAATATGGATTCAATTGCTTTCTCTATAAATTAAGGAATTAAATAGAAAATTATAAGACAAATTTAAAAATAGAACATAGCTCACTATTAGACTTTAATGTATTAGAATAAATTTCCATCTAGCATATATAACTCAATATAAGAGGTACAACTCCATAAAAAGTTTCAATATGCATACTGATACAAATTAAAATTATATTTTATTGATATTTTGTCAAAAGACATTTCATATAAAAAAATGCATGTATTCAAAAAGGTGCATATAGACATATTGTTAATAGTAACAGTAATGTCTAGAATTTTCCAAAAAGAATATAACTGTATGCAAGGCAATGTAATTATTTAAAAATTGGTATTTCTAGCAATAATGATCAAATATATAAATGTCTACTATTCTAATTCTATATATATATTAATAATGTTAATAAATAATTATCATATTCAATACCTAAATAGAATGTTTTGTAAATATACATATATAATATTAAAAACATGCATCATTTGCATCATTTTCATTAGTGGCTCTTTTTGACTATTTTTAAATTTTTTTTTATACATTTTCATTAAACACTTTTTAATAATTAATAATATATATTTTTTCCATGTATGTACTAAGAGACATGTTGCCATATAAGTCCTAACAATATATATTCTTGATACTCGTCTTGGATTGCGTACCTGTATCTACTAGAGAAAACTTAGTTAGTAAGTACCAAGAAGGCTATTTGGCATGACCATTTTGATGGTTAACTCAGTATGTTTAGGATTAAAGAGAGAGAGAAAGCAAGAGGGCTTGAATATTCGAGTGCGCAAGAGTCCTCCCTTACTTATAGGTTTGGTAGAGGAGATTTGAATGTATCCATATCTTGCCTAAATAGACAGATATGTTTTTTATTTTTTAATTAGATATGGTCCAAGATCTCTAAAGCTAGCATGGCACCTCAATAAACTTACTTAGACAATGTTGCCATAGTATTCTCAAAATGTCTAACCTCTGAACTTCCTAGACCGATCCTTATTAACTTAAGTCTCCATGGCACCATGCTACAAATCATGACCTCAATAAAGAAATTAAGGCCCCAACCTATGGTAGGTAAGGTAAACAATGAAGCTCAATCATACAGGGGAAGCCCTTTCGAGGTTAGGAACTTGATGAACTGCCAAACACCAATCCCATTAATCATGCGCGACTCTGAGGCTTCCAATCCCTCACTCGAAGAATTCTTTCTCGGCAACTTGTTGATAACAAGAAATTTTACACTGAAAAAGGATAGCTGAACTCTTTAAGCTTGCCAGATTGTTATATGTTGATCTATACTCTTGGTTGTGATGATGCCAACTATTCTCTTACTAAGGACTCTGTGTTGAGTAATCTAACCAATTGCTACTAAGGGGTTCTCATCGAGTGATGAGAGACTCACTTATTCATTGAGTGACGAGAGACTCACTTTCTCTTAGCCTGTTACTCTTTCTCTCGTCACCCTCTTCTCTTCTCATCTCGGTTTTTTTATTACCGTAACATCTTGATCCATCTCGCCTACTGTATTCAGAGAATTTTTGTATGGGACTAATGTTGCACGATTACCTGTCCACCTTATTTGATATTGTACTACTTTTCCATTCTTTTCCTTTGTCCTTTTTACCTTTTTTCGTATGTACTAGGAATCTACTTTTTGTATATACTTTCTTATACTTTCTTTATTTGTAATGTTGTCCTAGAGACTTATTATAAATAGTTCCTTTCCCTTATAAACTGAACAATTGAACTTTATACATAGACATTGAAAATCCTGTTCTTATGAGACATCCCTCTCTAAGTCCATTTTTCATACACTCTTATCTAATCTTACCATGTAACTTAGAATTAGTAGAGGGTGAACCTTGACAACAACTTGTGTGTCATATCAAATAAGGTGTCAATTTGTGTTTGTATTGTGTTTGTTGGTGTGTCATATCCTCTGAGCAGTTTCACATCAGCTACTCTAATTTGTCCATGGATTAATTCCCTCTATTTTCTTCAATATTTTGAAAGAGTTATTTAGTTTAGATCTGCTACGATAAGTCCTAGTGATAACGAAGCTCTTAAGCACATCAAAACTAGACTCTCATAAGTTAGTCATAGACCTTTGTAAGCCTGCCCACTAGAGTTGGTAATTTGGGATTTAGGCATGATGAACTCAAACACGACATGATGCAACACAATTAAATGAGTTAATGTGTGGAAAATTTTCGCATGAGACATAAACAAGTTAAACCCGTTAAACATGGTTAAATTCGTGTTTAAGATTAGGTCAAGCTTCTAGATTCAAATACAAGACACAATATATATTCTTTAGTATTCATATTTTGTTGCACAAATCATTTCTTTCTAAGTTAGAGATCTCAATTAAAATATGAGATATTTTTAGCTATATATTCTTCTTGTTGCATTATAGCTTAAATGAGCAAAAAATTACGAACTCATATATAAATTCTTTGATTGTCTTCCTTAAAAATCCAACCAATCATGTTATAAATTTCAAAATTAATACTGATAATAATACTAATATCCATTTAAGTCATGATTCTACTTAATTTAACGACGTTATGTAACTTGAATTTAATAATATTTTATACTTTCCTTACTATATCATAACTTAAATAGGCAAAAAATTATGAACTTATATATGGATTCTTTAACAATCTCCCTTGAAAATATGAGAAACATTGTGATAAATTTGAAAATCAACATTGATAGTAATATTAATATTCATTTAATCCATAATTCCACTTAATTTAGTAATGTTATATAACTTAAATTTTTAGATTTTCTATATTTAGTAAAATTTTCCTCTACTCAAAACTCTTATTTAGATCGTAATTTTTTTATTAAGTATGAAGATACTATATCATTTGTCTTTGTAAACTTTAAATATTATTATCGCTCTTTTCCCTTTATATCTATAAATATTTTATAAATTTAATTATAATCTATTAATCGATAAACAATATTAAATCTAAGATAAATGTGATACAACATGGTATTACGAATTATCTATCCTAATACAAAATGAGTTCAATCCAAACATGAGACATGATAGGTGACGAGTTTAGATTCTCATACACGATTAATAAATGTATCAGGTCGTGTCGTATTGTGTCATGTCATAAGTTTAGGTTTTTTGGATAGGAATTCATTTAGTCACGGAAACAAGATACGACACAGTAATATGAATTACCAACCCTACTATCCACTATCCCATATGTGTCAGAATAAGCTATGGGAGCCCATTGTCCAAACTTGCTCATCAATAAGACGTACTTTCTGCTTTTCTAAATAATGGTAAGAGTTGCAATATTGTAGATATTTATAGGATTGTAAAAATTTTATATCATTCTATATATAAATGTGGAAACAACAATACGTAAAATATGTTTATAGAATCGATCTATTGTATAAATAATTCTAAAAGCTTTCATTATTGCCATTTTTTATATGTTGGTAATTTATGATTGTTTATTTAACATATAAACCTTTTTATTGTTGATAACTTTTAACCATAAATAGTGCTTTCTTTTAATTTTATATTCAAGTTTACATGACTTAGATCTTTTTACAAGGGTTCATAACCCTTTCTAAAATGACATATTATTTCATCATACATTAATATGAAAATAACATTACTAGTTATAGAAAATTATAATATCATTTTATAATATATTTTCATAGAATTATATATTTTATGGACGTTAATGTTAATATTTTAGTTGCTATATTCTTACAACTAAATATCTTAATCTAATTAATATGTATATATTTTAAGATAAAATCTATGTATAGAGCATTGTTTTCATTATTAATATGTAATTTTGGAAACTTTGTTAAGTATTGAGCCTTTTCAATATTACCTTTTGTGTCTTTGCATTTTATAAAAAACCACCATTTTATAATTGTCTTTTGATATGGAGAAAATAATTGCCTATGTTTACGGATCTTAGAAGTAACTAGTAAGTATATCACAATATGACCTTATTTATGCT
The DNA here is from genome assembly GCA_024138015.1 of Lumnitzera littorea. Lineage (NCBI taxonomy): Eukaryota > Viridiplantae > Streptophyta > Magnoliopsida > Myrtales > Combretaceae > Lumnitzera > Lumnitzera littorea. The sequence goes on along the minus strand of JAMXBB010000007.1, from coordinate 47,357,001 downwards.
TTTTTTTTTTCTAACATCTTTTATCCTTTCCCAAAAAGTTTTTATTATTCTTATCTTTTAATTAATGATGCTTTTTACTGCTTTTATTATTTCAAAAATTTTCATTTCCTAGGAGACATATATTTGTAAAAATTTTGAGTTTGTCATAACTAGATGTAAAATGATATTACTCTTGATAGATGTTGTTGTATTTATAACTCAAAAAAGATTATAACATTTTCCTTAATATTATGACATTTCACGTAACTATCTTGTATAAATTATAATATATAAAATATCTATAAAATTAAATAATTGTTTTAACACAATCTTTCAAATGTTAATATATTAATGTATTAATTACAATGATCTTTTATTTGAATATAATATTTTTATTAATATAAATATACTTTAAAATTGAACTCGCACATTGCACGAGTCTTTAGCTAAGTTTTTGTAGCAAACGTGAGGAAAAATCATCACAAGTCTAAATAAAACTGCTTTTCCTCAAGTATCGACTTTTTTTATTTCAGAAAATATTAACAATAACTAAATACGACTAATAATTGATGATCTAACTTAAATCCATTGAACCCCTAAATTACATATTCCAACTTAAAAGATTCAATATTCCTTTTCCCATAACAATCTTCTTTTATAACATTCTTTTTATAGCAACAACATAAATTCTTGTAATTTCAACTTTTGATCCAACTATACCTATAAACTGCCAAAATGAGTACAGTTTCACCTAATAACATCATGAGAATAATGGATCCTTTAATTCAAAGATTGTTCTAACCCGAAACAGATTAAAATTTCCATGAATCGTGAACATAAAACATAATTTGCAACTCCATATACATTATAAAATCCTTCTTACAAACTTCTTTTCAATATTAACCGCACATAAACACGAAATCCTTTTCCTTAAATTCCTTATTTAAAATTCTAACACATTCCAGAAAAACAGTTTTCTTTAATTTTATATAAAACTAATAGCAACGAATTGCCAACCAATTTTTAGTCTTCTATACCTCCAAAACAAATTGATTCCATGAAGATATACTCCAATTCTTATACCATTCGAATTGAGAATACATAAGTTTAAAAAATAAACTTTGATTCAAATTTTTATTAGATTTTGAAGATTAAATCTCGTTTCAATATTTAAGCCATTTACATAAAAAGATCAATCTTTTTATATATATGACAAATCAAAACTTTAGTTTTCACCATCAGTTATCGCCAAAAGACAACCACGATCTTTTGATATTATTATAAACATTTACCCCTTCTAAGTTCTTAATTATTAAAGAAAATTTAAAAACAAAAAGGTTCAAAAGTTATTTTCTATAAAAACTTTACACACTTAATTAATGATCATTGATAGTCACATTTAAAACTATGTAAGTGGGCTAAATGAAACAACTTGACCTCACTTGCTTTAATTCAGGGGATAAGTGAGCCAATCCATCGCAACTAGTTAATAAATAAGTTAGAACTTTTAAGACCAAATCGATCTAGTGTAAGTTAATGGGTTAAACAGGCCAACCTAACTCATTTAACATATTCATATACTTTAGTGGGTTATATGGGTTATCTCACTAACCCATTCAGACTTTTTAAGTTGACATGATTAGATAGGAATAAATTAGGCCATAGTTATTTCCTTATTAAATAATTTCCTACTATTTAAATACTAGTTACATAATTTCAATTAGGTAGTGACACTAATAATCTTTTATTTACCATATTTTTATGGTATAACATTGGAAAATTCTAGAGTCCATTGCTTTGTTTACACGTTGGGTAATGTTAGTAGATTAAAAAAAAATTTTTGAAGTACTATATTAAAACTAAAATTTATACCATCTATTTGGTGTTAGTAGATTAAAAAAAAAAAAAGAAATTTGAAGTACTATATTAAAACTAAAATTTATACCATATATTTGGTAATAGGAAATTCTATTTCATAATATAGAAGAAACATATTTTTGAAATTCTGAGAATAATCTTATACCAAGTTCCAAAATTACAATATTGAACCTTATCGTAATTTATAATATAAATAGTTTTTTTTTTAATTTTTAAAATTTCTTAAAAATAAAATTCTATATTCAATACTATACATACCAAACATAGTATAAAATGATTATACCATTCACTTATACTAAACAAATGCTACCTAAGATATCATTTTATGTAGTTTTAAGCAAGGCCTCATTTTTGACTTGAAACTCATAACTTCATCTACTTATGAATAAGCGAAATGGTAAATGGCCAAATTGTCCCCTTATTGCTTTCGATGTTCCATATGCATATGATCACTCTATGAGTTTAGGGGATTTAAAAATTAGAAGAGGTTGATAAATTCAAAATAATTACTTATTGTAGAGGGCTAAATTTGACTTATGGGCTTCAAGCCCAATAATGAAATGGATTTAACTGTTTGGATTAAGGTGATAGAGCTTGGAGAGTCAAGTCCAAAAGAATTTGAGATGATTAAGGGAGATTTAGTATGGTAGGCTTGGAATAAGACTCATTGGATTGGTTCGCTTGATCCAGCCTTTCTTGATTTCGCTTACACTAAAAGTAATAAAACCCTTTATTTGAACCTAAACCTATGAAAAAAGCCCACTTGAGACCCATTTACAAAAAGTTTCAATCCTAACTATTGATAGGACCCTTTGGACAAGGACCCCTCAAGCTTGATCGAGCCCACTGAGCCTTGCCGCCTTAGGCCCACCTCCGTAAGCCTCAGCTATAGGCCTGACAACCTAGGCTCATGAAGCATTATAACAGCCATAATCTACGAAATAATGATAAAACGGCTACATCCTGAATATTAAGGACACGTTTAGCATAACAGCTCCACTCTCCTACACTTTTAGGAAAAGATCTCTCCCTTTAACTATTCTTCAATAGCCAACCCCACTCTGTTATAAATACCAGACCATTACACAATGGTAACTCTCTCTCTAGATTCTACATGCTAAGCTTGCGCATTATCCTTGTATATCACTCTCAAGAGCCTACTGCTAACTTAAGTATTGGAGTAACCACACTAGACAACCCCTTGGTGTACCCTTACTGTATGTTATTTTGTAAGCTTAATACATGTAGACTTCGATCAACTACTGGCAAGAACTAAGAAATGACACTAACTATTAATCAACATCATGATCCAATAGATTAAATCCACCTACTATCTCCTATAAATATCTCAATCACTTCCTCATTTAAGGAGAGAGACAAAATTTTAACCAACGTCGTTACTTTGCTGGAATCATATTTTAAAGATTAAACACTTGAACATCCTAAGAACATTCTCCCATTCTTTATCCGTTGTGGAGTTTGATGCCATCATGCTCCTTCACCTATCACCTAACATATTAGAGCCAATCGAGATTGCTTACTCCTCCTCCCTAACTTAATTCACTTGACCATCTCATACAGCATGATTACTCATGCAGCATGCATATGACCTCTTATAATTTGGACCCACACATTTTCTTAGCGACTCCATTAGGGAGGGAAGCCTTAATACCTACATGACAATAATAATACCCTCAACATAGCATCAATACATGAAGGGTCATTGGAATTAGGAGGATGTTTCCATCCTGTAACAAAGGATTCATTTACAAACAATGAACTACACTTTGTTGAAGTAGCCCTCTTCAATGAGCATGAAGGGAGGACACTTGTAGAGAAACCTCCTAACATACTATTACCTATAAGGGAAAAAGCTCATAATCAAGCATTTAGGATAAAAAGGATGCGTGGTTGTCGTGGAGGTATAAAAGGAACGTAAGTGAACCAATGGTATTATGGAAATCAAAGGCGCTTCATAAATTGAAAAAAAAAATTGAAGATTATTAGCAACCGAAGACAACTTTATTGGTTTTCTCTCTTCTCTTCTCTCGTCACGTCTAAATGAACCGATAGTTGCTTCTTATCAATGAAAGAAGTTTCTTTTTCCATCGTTGATATTATCATGTGAGAATATGATTATGTTTATTATACTCCTCTATTGCCATCATCATAGCTAAGTAAGAGACTAGTCTCCTAAGTGTACAAAGCTAATCCTATAAAACAGTTTACTTCTCACTACAAGCATTTAGACCCTCTTGATTCTTTAAAAGGAAATCGATAGCAAACACGACATCTAGTTTATACATTGTTGTTGCCTAGTAAAAGAGCTTTAACTCCCAAGTGCATGACGATGAATTTAGCTCGTATGTGCGACCTGGAAAAGCACTGTCTCTTGGGTGTAAACAAGTTATGGCAATCTTGCATACTTGTTGTGCTGCCTAGTTGATTCGAATGTTTCTTGCATTAAGTAATGGAAATAATCCCATTGATGAGCACATTGATATATTAACATCTTAATCTGAGTAATACCTTAGTAAGCCATATTACACAGTCAAATAGTGGGGAATACCCCCTTGACTAAAGAGAAAGAATTATTGATCGCAAGTAGTCAATGCCACTATCACTACATATGCGTGATTGAATACTTTTTTGAAAGGGATCTTCTATTTATATTATCATTATTAAGCAGAAAGTCTTGCCTCAATACGAGATAATGTGTGAGATCCCTTAGATCATTGAGTCTAAGTAGTCTCACAATTTTGCCTACCTTAAAAAAGAAACTCCCTTAAATCATTGAGTATAGGTAGTCTCACAATTATATCCATTCTATAAGAGATCCCTTAGATCAAAGAGTTTAAGCAGTCTCAAAATTATGCTTATTCATAAATTTTAAGTTCATGCTATTTAATGCTAATGTGACTAGGTTAAGCCTTTGCTCTTTATTGCATGGTGTCATTTTACAAAGAAAAAAAAAAGAGAGAGAGATAACAAGACAATCTTATTACTTTTCATTAGACAACATTGCTGTTTAGTTGATGCATTGTTCCTAAGCGCGTAAAGTCTTTAAGAACACAATATGCTCTAACTCAAAGGAGTACCTTCTCTAGCAACGAATGCATTACCCTTGGTCATGTTATTACTCAATCAAAATATGTCCCCTACTGTCTTTCAAGATATTACAAGTCTTTAAGGAGATCAAAGCGATCCATTGTATTATTTCCTACCATATTGCTATCAAGTGAAGAGCTATCACTCTCATGTGCACAATGACAAGATAGCTTCATGAAAGTAAATAAAAGCGCCAAGAGAATAAAAAGAACATAAATGGACTTCATGATTATCAATTCTACGTGCTCAATTACAATTTGTATATACAAGATAATATAAGTAATGATGGTATGATCTAGATGATTGCAAGAACGAAAATTGCTACAAATGGCCGGCTACATAATTGCTCCTATCGAATAATATTGTCATGAAGTTACGATGATACATTCCCTGAGGGTGTGATCCTCAAAAATTAAAAGATTACAATCCAAGTAGGTTTTCCATGGTATCATGAAAGTATAAGATGCTTTAAAGCTTATTGAGTTGTCCCTTTTCTACATGTCAATAATTGGGGGGAGGAGGTTATATACAAATATGATATATGAAGAGACTAGTTTTGCATGGTGATGATTGTTACTTATGGCACTTGCTTCATCTAACATTCCTTATATGCAACGATTGATGCGCTTGTATGTGCAAGGCTTAGTGCACATGTATCTATGGCACTCAATGCGTATGTGTTTGCAAGACTTGATGTGATACTCATCTATCCAAGCTCACATGCATTCACGTTAAATGGCTCCTGTTTGATTTGTATGCGGGGCACATGTCATGTTTAAGACCCGTGATCAAGGTTCATGTCCAAGACTCAGTTTTATTAATATGTGCTTAGTTCATAGGTTCCTATTCGGCTCTTAAGTGTTAATATTTAAGGCTCATGCTTAATTCGTTTCATGTATGAGGCTCGCACTCAACTCTCATATGCTCACATCTCAAGATTCATGTTTAATTCTTATGTGTTCAACTCATGTGTAACTTATGTTTGGCTCTTATGCACTCGTGTTCTCTTGCCCTCACGTCCCATGACTTATGTTCAATTCACATTATAGCTTACAATTGGCTTTATTAAAATTATCAAAATGAGATCATGTGTGACCTAAGTACAACACTTGCAAAGCATGCATAATGAGGAGATGTTAGTTTCACAATTTAAAAAGAAAGGGAGGGGAGAAGGATATATGGATTAGTGATGTAAAAATACACATGGAAGCTAATTTTATCAAAAGAAAGAGACCACTTGTACATAGTATGGGAAGTAAGAAAAAAAAAAGTCATCTATATGACCAATAGTTCGAGCTCAAATAAATGAAACTCTTATATAGTTGAGAACGGAATTCATGTAGCATTGTCTTATGTGGATAAATTCATGAATTTGATTCAAGGAATTTGCACACTTAGCAAAAACGAGTTGATATACTTAAATTGGCTTAGTTGATCTTTTTATTATGCACCTTGCCTATTGATGGTCAAATTTCGTTCACTCAGCCACTCGGCTGCTAACTGACCGAGTAACTCCATTCTCAGCTAAAGCCAAGAAACATAGATCTGTATCTAATTTGAATTTAAGGAGAGTAGCATGAATAGTTATCGCTTGGCATGGTTATATTACATAATTGCCCACTATCCCTACATTTCAGGAATGCACCTGATCAAGAGACCTCTACGTGTCTCGATAATCACTCCATTAATTATTGTTTTAGACACAACATTGGCCTATAAATAGGAAGAAGAAACACTATAAGAGTCCCTGATAACTCTCTACTACTTACTCAATCTTTTCTTGCACTCATTTACTAACTTAAGCATCAGAGTGGCCATGTCAAACTGGCCCCGATACCAAAAATTTTTTTCTTTCTTCCTTTGCAAAACAAAAGTTCCAACCAAAAACCTCCTAACAACACTTGGTGTTGTCTGTTTTTTCTTGCCCATACACATGGTTAGGACAAGATTAACTAGAAGTGCAGGTGATAGTACTTCATCCTACCACATCAAAGGGGGAAGTAGGCACACTAACGGATGTTTACCTAAGATACAATAACTTTGCCTCGACTTGGCTAAAGAAAACCAGGAATTAACTAAAAAACATGATGGGATCCTTAATCTCCTTCATAATAATGTCTACCCAAATCAAAACAAAGAGCACAGCAATCATAGTGCTAAGAATAGTGATTACTCAATCTATTCACCCGAATTATCAAGAAAGTAAGTTGAAGTTACGATGGCACCTTCAACTCCTATACTCAAGAAAGTTAATAAGGGCAAGCAACCGCAATAGGTACACTATGCTAGAATGAGTAAACAGTTCCAAATTAACAAGAGGCCTTTCATTTCTGAGATTTTGGAGGAGGTTATACCACAGCATATCAAGTTGTTGCAATTTAAAACTTATGATGGGATAAAAGATCCTAAAGATCATTTAGAGTATTGCCGTACATTGGCTAAGTTGCACAGCTTGAGTGATGCCATGGCCTGCTAAGCTTTTCCCTTGACATTGAGGAATGCGGCAAGTACATGGTTCAAACACCTAAAGCCAAACACTATTTCGTATTTCAAAGAACTAGCAAAAGTGTTCCTTTAACATTTCCTTGCAAGTTAGCTTCCTATTAAGGATTCTTCAACCCTTAACACAAGAAAGCAAAGGTCAGATGAGTCTATTGGAGATTACTTAGCCAAGTTTATGGCTGAGACGGTCCAAATTCCAAAATTAAACATGAGTGTAGCCTTCAACACCGTTATTGATGGAGTTATGCCCTATGGAGACTTTTTTAAGTCTCTCGCCAAGAATAAGCCAAGAACTTTTGTGGAGTTCAAATCCAAAGCTATGTCTTACATCTGACAAGAAGACAACATAAAGACTCGGCAAGAAGCCAATCAAAATAGAGGAGATAGGAAAAATGACAAGAGAAGAACTACAAAAGATCGACTCGGGATGGATGGCGATGAAAATCCTAATGCCAAGAGAAAGAGACCTCGAATTCTAACCTATTTGTCCCATATACCAATCAATGGTCTAATTTCAGACATATTAATAGAGGTTTGTGGGTAGAAAGGTGTTTTACAGTGACCGAAAAGGATGAGAAGAAACCCTTTAAGGTGAAATTCCAACAAATGCTGCAATTTCCATCTCAATAAAGGTCATAACATAGATGAAGACATCCGACTTAAGAACGCAATTAAGGATGCAATTCAATGTGGGCACTTGTGAAAATTTCTAATGCATGATGCCAAGAATATAGAGCAACCATCTTAGAGGAGACATGAAGACCAGGAGAATGATACTCAACAGCTATTGCTGAGAGAAATGCAAGAGATGGGAATACCAGTAAGGTAACCAATGGGGTAATCAACACTATTATCAACGAACCTTCAACTATAAGCCTGTCAAGCTCTTTAAGTCTGACTAATACCATAAATTATGTTTGCAATATCTAAAGCAAGAAGGTCAAGATCGATAATACAATTTCTTTCACGAAGGAAGATTTTGAAGGCATCCAAAGGTAGCATGATGACGTACTTATGGTTAGCACGAGAATTACCAACTTCGAGTTCTAGAAAATTCTCGTTGACATTAGGAGTTCGGCAAACATTAATTTCTAGGACAATTTTAACCAGATAAGACCAAAGATCAAAGCACAGTTAAGATCTTACAATTATGATTTGTATGCCTTCAACAATCAACCTATTCGATTAATTGAAGTAAGCTAGGCTGAATGCTTTCTTTTGTACTGGTCCGAATTGATGGCAAGGAGCATCAACTAATTTATTATGTGAGTCATGTCCTACAAGGATTGGAGCATCAGTACATGAAAATTGAAAAGTTTGTATTAGCAGTAGTTCTCTCGGTAAGGAAATTGAAACCGTATTTTGAGACTCACCAAATTGTAGTCTTCACTAATCAACCATCGTTGTAGGCATTGCAACGGCCAAACTCTTCTAAGAGGATGATGAAATGTGCCTTGGAGCAAAGTGCCTATGGTGTACAATAAAACCTAAAACGGCATTAAAAGCTTAAGTACTGGCAGATTTTTTAGCTGAGCTCACTAGTAAGGAAGACAATGTAGAGATTGCCGAAAAACCCATATGGTATCTCTATGTGGATGGTTCTTCCACTAAAGAGGGAAGTGGTGCAGGCCTTATTCTACAAGGACCCTATAATGCCAAGGTTAATTATGCCTTGAAATTCCGATTCCTAGCCAATGATAACGAGGCAGAATATGAAGCTTTGATAGATAGACTTAAACTAGCAAAAGAAATTGGTGTTGAGAAACTCTCCAATTCACAATTGGTGGTGAATAAAGTCATAGGAAGTTATGCAGTGAAGGAAGAAGAAATGAGCAAGTATATGTTGATGATACGAATGCTCATGGAAGAATTTCAGTATTCTTCAATCCACAAGGTTTCAAAGAGTAAGAATATTGTTGCTAATAGGTTGTCTAAGCTGGCCAGTATGGCATTTCCTAACCTGAGCAACAAACTCTTTGTTGAATTTCTCCCATACAAAAGTTTATCCACTATCTCGTAGAGCTACGAATTGGCTCCTTACCCGAAAGAGAAGTCTTGGATGGACCCTCTTGTAGACTACTTAAGAGATGGTGTCCTCCTTGATGATAAGAAAGAAGCTCGAAGATTGGTTTATCAAGCTGTAAATTATACGTTGATAGATGATTGGCTATACAAACGTGGCATATCCTAACCTTATCTTCGATGCCTTCCTCTAAAAGACACCCAACGGGTGTTATTTGAACTACATAGTAGTGTAGGTAGTAACAACGTGAAAATACAAACATTATATATCTGTGTCTTGTGACTTGGTTATTATTGGCTGACCATGAAAGAAGATACAATAACAGTTGTTCAGCATTGTCCACAATGCCAATAGCACAAAGTGTCAAGTCATATGCCTTTTACTAAATTATGCTTCTAATCCAATCCTTCACCCTTTTCCCAATGAGGATTAAACATACTCGGACCTTTTCTGAAATCTACATCCCAACGACAATTCATTATTATTGATGTGAATTATTTCACAAAATAGGCAAAGGCTAAGACATTGGCAAGGATCATCGAACAAAAAGTTGAAGCATTTGTTTTCAACTCTATAATATCAAGGATCGGAATCCCATTTCTAATAATCGCAAACAATGGACCATAGTTTGATAACAACAAATTTCAAGCATTTTGTAAGAAATACAACATTCACCTAAACTACACATCTATAGCTTACCTTTAGACTAATGGGAATGTCAAAGTTGTCAATAAGATCATCTTGCACAGCTTAAGTAGGAAGGTTAATCAAGTTAAAGGGAAATGGGTTGATAAATTATCAAATGTATTATGGGGATACTGAACTACCTAAAGAACCGCAACAGGGGAAACCCCCTTCAGGTTAGCATACGGTACAAAGGCAATTTTGCCGATTGAGTTGGATATGCTAAATCTATGCATATAGAATTTTGACATGATGGTCAATCCCGTTAGTCTAACGGCAAATCTAGATATAATTGAAGAAATCAAATATGTTGCAAGAGCAAGGGTCATGATATATCAGCATAAGGCAATGAGATATTATAATCAAAAGGTAAATTATAAAGTTTTTAAGCCTGGAGATTTGGTTTGCCGAAAATTGGAAGTAACCGGTGTGCAAGAAAAATAAGGGAAGCTTGGCATAAATTGGGAGGATCCAATTAGGGTCTGGGAAATTGTTGGCAAGGGGGCCTATCGACTAAAAAGGTTGGATGGTACAGTCATCCATCTTGCATGGAATGCCGAGAACTTGAAGCTTTATTTTAATTAATTTCCTTGAGGTTATGCATTTCTATTTATTTCGTAAGGCAACAACCAACTTGCTTTGAAAGAAAATTGAATTCAAAGTTAAAGCTTTGATTTGTTTCTCGATCGTTTTATGATTGATGAGTTAATTGGTTCAAACTACATGGTGAATGAACTAGTACAAGTTCAAGCCTATCACGATTAACAAACTTCATAAATTAGTTGAAAAGTCGAATAACGAAATTTTTGATAAGTTTAAGTAAAACGGTTAGTCCACATCTAAAATGACTAACAAACGGCCTTTAGTAAGGCATCTATTATATTTCTTGTGAAATAAAACATACCAAAAAATAAGGGTGTGTGAAATAAAACATGCTTGGAAACAATAAAGTGCGTGAAACAAAACGTGCTGAAACTTCCAAGTTATGCATAAGGAAATGTGTAAGATTCATCACAAATACAATTACAAATTCTCGACCACTCGGCTAGATACTGTTCATACAATAACAAATTAATTACACAAATAAGTCTACGACATATTCTCAGACTGAGCAAAGGCGTTATGTTGATAAGAAGGTAGAGCCTTATCGATGCTTAGGGTTTAGGAACAGGTAGATTTTTCTTTACACTCATAGGGGATTTCTTTGGATAAACGATCCTCATTATCTTTAAGATCCTTGACACGAGCCTTGTTATCATCTTGCCTATTAATCTTGACACCTGAATCCTCATCATCTTCCTCATCACAATTGTTGACTTTATCGTCAACATCGGTGAAGTCTAAGCACGAGAGATCATAGTCAAGGCAAAACTTGAGGATTTCTTCTCTTGCCACCTAAAACCCCTCTAACAACTTTTGTGATAGTCTCTTGTATTGCCAACTCAAAGTCACGATTTTGAGTGCCTCTTCAACAGAAGGCCCTTTCTTCATTACCTCTTCTAATTCGACAATATGGCTTTATAGCCTAAAGTTGTTGGTCTCTAGTTCATTTATTTACATCTTGAACCTATCTTCCTCATCACTCATTGAGCAAAGTGTTCAGCCCAAACCCCACCACTTTTCCTTCTTTTTGTGCAGCTCCTCCTTTAGATCCTCAACCTCCTTATACTGCTCATTAACTTTGACCTTAAGGCTTGAGACTTCATTGATAACTAAAGAGTGTACCAACTTCTAAACAACAAGTTCATCTTGATACTTCTTAGCCTTTACTCAGCCCTTATTCTCACATTCTCGATAGTCGTGGTTTGAGCTTTTGAGGAGTTGTGTGCATTCTCAATTTTCTACAACAAGTCAATATGGAATGATGAATCTTTCAGACCACCTAAAGAATATATGAAGGATTATTATTATTATTACCTTTCCATTTCTTTATCGGCTTTGTCCAAGGCTGTCAGAATGTGGCTACTGATTTGTAAACAAACAGGAGTATTAGCAACTAAATACGCCTTATAGTTGAAAGGATTCAATTGATACTTATATCATACAGCTTGGCCGCAATATAACCTTATTACAACCGTCTACCCCGTTGACGTCTTTCTTTACAATCTCCTTATCCTTTAGAAGAATAACACCTTCCATCAAGGCCAAGAATTTTGTCTTATCACTTAGGGCCAAGTCGGTGTGTAAGATGTTGTGACTATAGCATGAAACGAAGTACTAGCCAACCTTAGTATTAGGGACGAATTTGGCACTATTAACTCCGAAAGCTTTGTTGCCATAGCCTCCTTCTCTCTTTCGTCCAATTCCATAGACCTTTTAACAAGGGGTTAGCTGACGGGCTCCTTCCTACTTCTCTTATTTGTACTCAGTATAACCTTCATTAGGAGTGATGATCCCCTAACGGCATCTAGATTGGTCACTTCAGCCTCATTTTAGGGTTCAATTTCTTAGCCACCCTCCCTCAACTCCACAATAGAAAGAATATTTTCAACAAGAAGGGTCTTAACTTGCACACCCTTGGCTAACCTAGGTTTCTTACTCCCTTGTCATTTCTCAATAGGATAGGAAGTCTTTTAGACTGTAACTTGCTTTATCGTACCTTCTTTTACTACCTTCTTGATGACAATTGGTCGTGTAGCTGCAACTATGGAGGCTATACGTCTATCAACTTTCGATTTTTTGGCCACTGCTTGGGCCAACAGTTTAGTAGGTTTCACCTCATCAACACCCATATCTATAATAAAAAGTAGATACATTAATACTAAAGCAGCAAATAAGAAAGAACTTATATTTTTCGTGCCGAGCAAGGCTCAAAGGCAACAATTCCTCCCCCAAGACACGAGAATAGCTTTCCTCTTATAACTTTACTTGCCATGGCCATCTCTTAGGAACATACCTTCTTTTTTAGAGAAGATTAGCTCTTCATTTTCATATCTCCTAATACTTCTCTCGAAGTCCCAAAAAAACATTTTATTTTTCCTCCTCACCTAGATTTTCCTTGCTGTGGCAGCATCATTCGGCATCAATTCAATGTCCTTGTATAGATTGGTTCGGTCTATTAGGTCTAAAAATCTAACTCTTCATCTGAAACAATAAACACGAACTTGTTGTGCCATTTGTAGATCTTGGACTCCAACCTATCCATAAACTTCTGGCCATGTCTAGCAGCTACAAAGCATTAGCCTTGGGATACCTCTTAATCGTAAAGAAATACTGAAATAATTGAGGCGTAGCCTTAACTTCAACTTCTTCACAAACCATCTCAAAAGCCACGAGAAGTCGATAGGTGTTTAGTGAGAACATACTTAGCATAACTTGGAAATAGTTAAAGAACTGCTTGATAAAAGCTGAGAACAGAAAGTGTAGTCTAAAGTCAAGATATTTTAAGTAGATGTGGAACTCGCGCTCCCGTAGAAAGCATACCCTCTCCTCCTCTCTTAGCTTCCTAAAATTCCATATTTCTAGAAGGTCTTGTCAATATTTATTATATTTTGAAACTAAAACCCTATCGACAGTACTGACCACATCATCTAGTGAGTCATTGAAGTAAATTGTATTGTTATACAAGTACCTTACTATAGATCTTCCTTCTTTATCTTCTAGATATGTATCTACTGCAATAGAATTGATCTAAGCAAGTTTATCCCACCACTCTACAAAACTGTCGACTAAGCTACCTGAGGAACATGCCATTTCACTCCTATTTTGGGGGTGAGAGGTAAGCTCAGTCTCAATTGCTTTAAAATCTGAAAGGATAAGTTGATAAATTACGTTGCGAACTACACCTGATTTTGGCTATAATAAATCTCACAAAACTTTTTGAAGGTTAAGAGGAAATGTCATAAGCAAACGAAAGATTTTGAATGCAAACAAAGTTGAAGTGAAATCGGTTTTCAATGTTGGAAAATTCCTTAAATACAAATGATTTTCCCTTATAACCATAACATGTTTCTTATGAAGTAATGATGCACCAATAGATGATGGCCTAAATTAATGACATGTGTTTTATGACAGAGATCTAATGGTTATCAAGGCTCTGACAGTTATTAGGTTTACAGCATAATTATGACCAATGTAACAGCTATCGTACTTTATGCTCTTTGATCTTCTAACAGGCGAGAAAAATGAAAGTTGCAACCTTTCAGATGGGAAGTCATTCGTCTTCCTAAATGGAAATCAAGGAATTTCTCACCTTACTGGGTGTTTGAGATATAGTTCCCCACTTAACCCCTATAGAGAATATTAAAATATCTACTCCCTTAGTCGAATCCTCGAACATAGGAGTTAGGGGGTAAATGTTGATGGTCGAATTTCATTCACTCTACTACTCGCCTGTTGACTGGCCAAGTAACTCCATTCTTAGCTAACACCGAGAAACATAGATCTGTATCTAATTTGAATTCAAGGAGAATGGCCCAAACGATTATTGCTTGGTATGGTTATATTACATAACTGCCCACTATCCCTATATTTATGAATGCACCTGATTAAGAGGCCTCCACGTGTCTCGATAATTACTCTATTAACTGTTGTTTCAGATACAACATTAGCTTATAAATAGGAAGAAGAAACATTGTTAGAGTTCCTGATAACTCTTCACTACTTACTCAATCTTTTCCGCTACTCATTTACTGACTTAGACATCAGAGTGGCCACATCGAATTAGCTCCAATACCAAAAACCTTTTTCTTTCTTCCTTTGCAACATAAAATTTCCAGCGTAAAACCACCTAACAACACTGCCCATCACGAGATGGAACCACTTCAACAAATTCAGGGATTCATAGTATGATCCACAATCCAATGATGAAAAAGTAAACCGCTAATAAGTACGATCAACTATCAACAAAGCATAAGTAGACAAAGATAAAGCCAATACTAGAGGAAAGCGATTTACATGAATCAAGCAAAGAAAATGTCTACTTGGTTTTATGTTATTTTAAAAGCTAAGTGAAAGGAATAACGTTTTCTATTTTATTATATTATCAAAGAGAAGTGATTCATATTACAATGGTAAATAGGGCTCAACATATCTGATTCACTTCAATTTATAAGCTACTCTTATAAAGAGTTTGACATGATATATTATTATATCACCAAAAAGAAGCTCTAGGAATAGGAATGACATTCAATTGTTGCTCTCAACTGGAGGCTAAATTCCTTATAAGCTTTCATATAAGATTAAACACCAGCACACTTGTCCATTCCACCTGATGTAGTGCTATTAGTACTTTCCTGATGCAAACTGTAACTAAGAACAAACAAGGCCGGTCGCTTGATGGGTCCAAACTTGCAGAAAACTCGAAAGAAATAACGAGGAATGGTGCAAAATAGGACGAATGTGAATGAAGAAGCAAGTAAAACCCACGAACAACTCCAAAGGATATAACACACCAATGGAACTTCCAAGGACTCACGGTACAATTCGATATGCTGCATGAATTGATCCAATGAGATTACTTGCTACCTAGCTTTGCTCAAAGGTTAGGATAAGAGTGATGTCGAGAGTAAACAGAGTGCTTATGCAAGAAAGAAAACACAAGTGTATTAATGGTAATCTGAATTTTGATTCTAGCTACAAGTAAAAGGGTATTTATACTCATAAGTTATGGTAACATGCCTAAAAAGGGAAAAGACAAAAAGGGCGTTTTCTAAAGAAATAATGTACAAGATACAAAGGGTAAAAAGGAATATATAAGGAAAACAATCATTGGTGCAACGGATTCTACACATGATATTGTATATATGGTGATACTACATTGGTGAAGCTATTAAAAATGCGGACAAAAAGTATGAATAGCTTGCTTGTCCGAGCAAAGGTGGCTTAGTTAGCCTAGAATCTCTCTATCTTGGCTTCTTGGCAAGGAAGATGCTGAGTCATTAGAGGGCTTAGGTGCAAGTGAGTATTCTTCAATTTGGTGCACTACAAAGAGATAGGTAGTCATTCAACTTAGCATGAAGGGTGACTCGGCAAGGAAGTACTAGGCCTTGGTAGGGGTCAGTTGAGATAGGAGGATTCGTCTTGCCAGTCCTCGAGCTCAACTGTGGGTCAATGGTCTGGTATCCTGATTCCCATCATTCCTTCTGGGTTGTTTTGGATTTAGGATCAAATCCGAATGATTTTCATTCAATTCTCTATCAAGGTGATACAAAATGAGGTCAGCAATGTTAAAAGCATCAAAAACACCATAGTCCTCGAGTAATTCCAATCTATAGGCATTATCATTGATCTTTTGGAGGATTTCGAAAGGTCCTTCAACTCTTGTAAATAATTTGTTCCTCCTCTTGTTCGGGAACCGTTCCTTGCTGAAGTGCAGCCATACCAAGTCTCCTAGTTGGAAATGTCTAGCTGTCCTACACTTTGTCTTCTCTCATATTCTGTTGGCTGCTTGGTTGATGTGCCAAGTGACTTTATCATAAATGTGTTGAAGGAATTGTGCTCTAGTCCTCGTGTCAAGGTCCTCTTACATGAGTACAAGTGTAGGGGGTGTGATCGAGAGGCAACTCAGGATTAAAACCATAAACCACTTCGAAAGGAGTCTACTTAGTGGTGTCATGCACCATTCAGTTGTAAGCGAACTCGACTAATGGCAAGTAGGTGTCCCAATCAGTTAAGTTCTTTCCCATGGCAGCTTGGAGCAGTGATCCCAAAGTACGATTAACCACCTTTGTTTAGCCGTCAATTTGGGGGTGATAAGAAGTACTAATAATAGTTTGGTCCCCATCCAATGCCACAAGGTACTCCAGAAGTGGCTCAAGAACTTTGGATCCCTATTGGAGACTACATTTCTCGGCATGCTATGTAACCACACAATCTCCTGTAAGAAAAGAGATGTAATAAGTTTTTTAGCAAGGTATGAAGTGTGCCATTTTACTGAACCAATCCACAACGACCATTATAGAATCTTTGCTTCGGGTAGTTTGTGGTAATCTGATAACAAAGTCCATGCTCAATTCAGTCCATGGCTTCGTCAGAATTGGTAAAGGCATTGCTTTACCTTACTTGGCTCAGCACTTAGCCCTCTTGCACACAATACAACTTTCGACAACTCGATGCACATCTCTCCTCATTTTCCGCCAGAAGAAGCGACCATTTAACAATTTGCAAGTCCTTCTTTCTCTAAAATATCCGGAGAGTCCTCCACTATGGGCTTCCCTGATCAATAGTTCCTACAGTGAATAGGTCGATACGTACAATTTTCCACCTCGAAATAAGTAACCATCCTCCACATGATACTCATCCATTATCCTTCCATCAGCACATCGCATGATTATGGGTCCAAAGTATGGATCCTTAGAATACTACTCTTTGATACTTACAAACCCAAACAGTCTGGTCTGCAATTCAGTTAAAAGCGTATGTCTCCTTAAAAGAGCATCTACAACTACGTTGCTCTTTCCTTGCTTATATTTAAGCACAAAATTGAATCATTCAAGGAATTCAACCCATCTTGCCTACCGCTTTGATAACTTCATTTGACTTCAGAGGTACCTTAGAGATTCACAGCCAATGTAGCTCAACAATTGACAATGCTGCCATATTTGCAGTACTCAGATCAGCGCCAAGAGTTCTTTGTCATTCATAGAGTAATTTAATTGTAATCCTCTAAGCTTTTCATTGTAAAAGGCAATTAGTCGACCTTCTTGCATTAGGATAGCACCTATTCAAATGCCTAACGCATCACATTCCAACTCAAATATTTTCTCAAAGTTAGGTAAAACCAACACCGAGGTGGAGGTTAACCTCTCTTTTATCTCGACAAAGCTCTTCTCCTCTTTTTCTTCCCATTGAAAGTCGGTGTTCTTCTTTATGAGCTCAATATGAGGCGTGGCGAAGATGCTGAAATTCTTAATCAATTGTCTATAGATGAAGCCAGTCCATGAAAACTTCTCATATCGGTACAAGTAATAGGAGTCAGTCATCCTACAATTGCTTGAATCTTTTCATCATCCACTCGCAAGCCTCTTCCATTGACTACATGGCCTAAGAATACCACTTTCTCTTAGTAAAAGCAACACTTTTTGAGATTGCCAAATAATCTCTTAACACGAAGGGTATCCAATACTTCTTAGAGATGTTTGCAATGACTCGACATGTCGGTACTGTAGACCAATATGTCATCAAAATACACCATAACACACTTTCCAATCAAATGTCTTAATACATGGTTCATCAATCACATGAAAGTGCTTGGGGCATTCGATAGGTCGAATGGTATGACCATCCACTCATAGAGTCCATGCCGAGTTTTAAATGCAGTCTTCCATTCATCTCTTGACCTTATGCGAATTTGATGGTAACCAAACTTAAGATCAATCTTGTTAAAAATCTTGGCTTCACTCAATTCATCCAACATATCTTCCAACCTCAGGATAAGATACCTATACTTGATAGTAATCTTGTTCATGGTACAGCTCTCATACCCCGAACAGGAAGAGCCACAACAGTCCCACCGTGTAAACTATCTTAAAATAGAAGCTGACCTCATAGCTACTATTGTAGATACAGTTCATATAAGGCATGTACAACTCAACCAGCTTGAAACATCCGTTCTAATACTTGTTAATAACCAAACCTGTGGTAGAGCTCCATAAAATACCTATTCTATACAATCTGTTGTCTCGTGCCACAACAGTATTTATACAAATAGTTTATTAAAAACCACAGGTTTTGTAGTATATATATAATAAGTTAAGAAACTAATAGGCGTCTCAAGAAATTCTCAATTAGTTTCCTCAAAAACTCAAAAAAGTCAAAAGCCTAGGTTTGGTTGATTTCTCGTTCCTCATTTTCCCAAACAACAGCACACTAACCTGGAAACAATGATATTAGAACGTCTTGACCTCGCTTAACACTGACAAAAGAGTTTATAAGGATGTGAGTACAACTAGCTCAATATGTGGGACGAAGTCATAAGAGTATCATACAATCACAAGCAAGGTTATTAATTATGATGAAATGAAATGCAATCAATCAAATGAAACATCGCACAATGTTATCGGGTCTACTGTGAGGCTAGAAAAATTACATCTACTCCAACCCGGATTGAAGAGTTTCATCATAACTCAAGTCAGACCAAACCTGAGCTTATGCAATAGAGAACACCCTCTTCCCATGATCGCCTTCGAACCAGGGCCCCCACCCTTGCCGTAACCTCTTCACCTACTACTTAGTTTGACTAAGGATGAGAAAAGGACCATTTCAACTATCCTCATCGAAGGAAGTCAGTATTTGGCCTGACACTCTTAATTTTTTCCCCTAATGGGTGTTATGCATGTCCAGTTTTATTTTAGTCTAATAGACGTTAGTTTTTAATCAAAGGTGGCCAAATAAGTTCATACAATACAAAAACAATGCGAACATGCAAAACAACACACCAAAGAGTTCAACTCTGTCATAACTGAATATCATACACACTTACAATATGCGCATAGTCAACTAACTACAAGCATAGTCAAAAGTATTCTTGGGTCTTCAGATACTTCAATACACTATCCCAATAGGTAATGAAGTCATAATCTCAACTTACTTATTTGGACGCTCACTACTGTTAACTTAAGTTGTCGACCGTCTTTTCATTAGAAGATCCTATTTACACAAAAGACCCAAATTCAGTCATCGTAATAATTATGAAAACATTAGGATTTGATTTAAAACGGCTATATATATATATATATATATATAATATTTCTATAATATATTGTCGTATTATTATTATATATCGAGTTAAATTGTTAATTGTTGATTCTATACGTCATCTATATTATTATGTATTATATATTATTTCAATTATATCGAAATGTACTTTCAATTTATTAAATCACATTTTAATTGCGATAGGGTTACTGAAATACGTACATTCTAGAATATGATAGAGTTATAGGTTATATTATCTAAGATTGTCCGATTTTAATAAAATTCGTATCGTTTAGTTCATACAAACCTAACAACACATTTTACGAGTCATGTTCTAAGAGGCAACTTTTAACGAGTAGTTCGAGTTTTTAATACAGTTATATATATCTATATAAATATTATTGTATTATACATAATTTACGTTATTAAATTGTATTTTATCTAATTTATCCACACAACGTTATAATATGAGTATCATTTTACCCTAATATACTTATAGTATATCCCGATCAGAAAATATCAGTAAATGTGTTAAATATACACGTTTAATCCAATCTGATCAGCAATCTCATACCTAGTTTTTTTTTTTAACTATTTGATTCATTTTAACTTATTATTACCAAAAAAAATCCCAATTTGTAAATTAAGCTATTTTATTAAATAAATTCGTAATAAATAATTTAGGTTACAAAATAATTCTCCAAAAATTTCTATAAACTCCTAAAAATATGGGGAACTCAACTATTATTTGATTTCAAGCTTTCGACCTATCACCTATATATTTGTATTTATGATTTTACCCTTGAATTATCCTCAATTACTCAATTATGATCTTTTTTATACCAAATTAATTTCAATATGACCCAACATTGTTATTATTCACTAGAGATCAATAAGTGTCCATTTCATCAATTAATTTTATAATTTTATATTTAATCCATATTTTCAACCTATTTTTGAGCTATTTTTAGGCCAAAAAATGCAATAAATACTAAAAATATTTAAATAAAAATTCGGGCTATATAGCAATTATCCATATATCACACACATCCTACACAAAAATTTTCAGCTAGAAACAATATTATTGAGTATATTTATTTTACAATTTTAAATTTAGATAAATAGTAGATTTCTTTAAAAAGTATTGTAAATATTACGAATTTTTCAAAAATAAAAATATCACATGAAAGAATGCTCAAAATAACCTAAGCACAATTTTTTTTCATAATTTTTTGGGTAATTTAGGTATTTTTTACAATTTATTGAAAAATAAGGTAGAGAATTGATCTTGGTGTTCTTAGGTGCTCTGATGGCCGGTGGCGATTGGGTGCTTATCGGAATGCCTGCACAGTGGGTGGGCCACTTGGTGATGGTTGGGTTCCACAATAGATTCATGTTTAGTTCAGGTTCTAACCTAGCACAAAATTACTTTATTTTTCTTATTTTCTTTCTATTTTCCCACGATTTTTTTTTCTAATTTTTCTTTAAGTATTTCTAGTTCCAAATTGCTAAGCTAACATTAAGCTACTGGGGTTTGCTATTTATAAGGGATGCTCTATCGCCTAGAATTTTTTCTTAATTTTCTTTCCCCTTTTTTCCAAATAGGAGTTGTCAATTACTAAGGAAATGGACTTTTGACTTAGTAATTGGATCCTCTACAATAAGCTACAGTAGTGTCCAGCAATTCCTAACCGAAATTACAATTATTGGATGAGAATTTTCTTTTAATAGTTTAGGTATATTTTATTAATATTTGATTATTTATTAATATACGAGTTTATATCTCATTTATATATCATCTGTAATATATAACTATACTCATATAATTAAGTCCGTAATATATCTTTTATTTTTAAGATATATCTCTTAATTAATTTTATGAATTCAACACAATATATATATATATATATATATAATTAAGTAATTTAGGATTAATTTACGAGTATTATTATTATTTATACCAAGTATACTCATAAAAATATATTTATATTCATATAGTAAATTATACTATATTATCTCATTTTGGAGCCTAATTAACTTATCTCTAAATTATTGTTGCAATCCAAGCTTAATTTTAGGAGCTCCGAACATTTTAGTACTATATTAAAAATCCTACTTCTAAGGACAAAATTGGGATTTTGGGTTGTCATTTCTAAAATCTAACTTCACTTCGTCACTTCATCTAACTTTTCTATCTTAATCATAAAGTTTGGACTCAATTGGTTAACTTTCCCTAAAAGCCCCAAATTTAGGCTCAGTTGTCTTAAACTCAATTGCAGGGGCTTACAGCAGCTATCTACACACATCTAACAAGTTCCATCCTTTATCAGCATTAGAAGGGCTAGTACAGCATAAGGGTTGAGGCTTTCCTTTGCATATCCTCTCTCTCGCAACTCATTGACTTATCGTTGGAGTTCAATAACCTATCTGGGATTCATCCGATAAGTTAGCTTATTTAGCAATGTGGCATTAGGTACTAAATCAATGCAGTGCTCTATACCTCGAATTAGGGCAACCCTTCAAGTAACTGCTTTGGGAACAGATCGATAGATTTGTCCAGCAACTCTTTGATTTCCAAAGGTAGTTCACCCCACTCCTTCATTTCTAATAGGCGCCTAGTCAACATGAAGGTCAACTTGTTAGCATTAATGGCCTCTTAAAGCTTGGCTTTACTCATCACTAAAACTTTCTTCAATCTACGAGTAAGTTTTGTCTATAACTTGTTCTCTTTGCAGCATCGAGTTTAGTGTGACTTCCAGTCATCCTTCTTGAACATGTACGTGTTCTTGTAGCTTTTGTAGATAACTCTTCTATCAAACAGCTACAGTTTACCTAATGACACGTAGAAAGCACACATGGGTAGCACATCGTAGAGAATCTAGTATGACTAATTCCCTATAGTGATCGATAATATTATTTGTCGAGTAACATGTAATGCTCCTTTCTTGTTCAACCAATGAAATTTGTATGGCCTCAGATGCGCAACAGTCGGCAACTTCAGTTTTGAAACAAGCTCGGCTGTGCTACATTGGTGTAGCTTCTACTATCCACAATAAGGGCACATACCTGATTATTCATCTTACAGGTGGTATAGAATAAATTTTCTTTTTGCTCCTCCTCTCGTGAGGGTTCCATGTTCATAGTGCGTTGAAAAACCATGAGTAACTTATCCAAGTTCTTAGCAAACACGTCCTCCTCAATTAGCTCTTTCTCAGCATTTTCTTTATCGGCAGGGATCTCCTCCTCTTTAGGTACCTCATCCATACTATATACTTTTAGCTTCGGGACATCTCCCTTGATGAACATTATCTTGCGGTTTAGGCATTAAGTAGCTATATATCTGAACCCTTGATACTTAAAGTACTTGATTAACTCGTCTTCCTACTAGACCTTTGCCCTTTCTCACAAGTTCGGGTTAGCACTTTACCATTAAGTTGGTCATTCTACTCGGCTTAGACATCAATCTTTCAGCTTAACTTGGTACTCGACTAAGCTTGGTAGCTTGCCTATCCAAGTCAGCTAGTTGACATCCTAGTTGTTAGTCGGCCCATCTTTTGCCTTTCTACTCGCTGGGCAATCCTAATAGCTTCATTCATTGTATCAAATCATTGGAGCTCCACAATATCTCAAGTGTCTCCTCTTAACCCAGTAATGAATCTTGAGATTGTTCGAGCTAGTGGTTCCTCTACTTCATAATGGATCTTAAGCATCTGAAATTCTTAAACATATTCGTCAACAGTCTAACCTCCTTGTCTCAACTCCTAAAACCGAGTGAAAGTATCTTGAAGATAAGTTTCCAAAACAAACCTATTTCTAAGTATTCTCTTCATCTTGAGCCAAGTATTAATCTCTTAGTAGCCCTTTCATCTCCTTATAGCCTGAAAATTCTTCCACTACATAGCAGCATATCTGGAGAACTCAACAATAGTAGTTCTTACTTTCTCGTAATCCTTGTAATAATAATAATTAAAAACATGCTCCACTTCCTCTTCCCGCTCATCAACATTCACAGATCCGTTGAAGCTCGAAATCCAAAGCTTCACATGATCATATGCTCTAAGGACTCGTATGCGCTCTTCTTTGAAATGCTCTCCTTTGTCCTCTTCATCTAGCTCTTTTAGGTCTATCATTCGCCTTACTTGTTTACTTACTCCTCCATCTCAAACTAGTTGAGCTGGGTTCTAACCTCTAACAAGTTGAGCAGTTTGTGGGGTACTTTATACCGTTTCAGTAGGTCGGTAAGCTAGCGCATGAATAGCTCGAGTTAGATCTACTAAGAAGTTAGCTACCTCATTAAGTCTCTAACTATAAGTACAAAGGTATTTATACCCATAAGTTATGGTAACTTATTTAAAAATGGAAAAGACAAAAAATGTATTTCCTAAGGAAGTATTATAGCGACCCCTAGGAGGGGTTTAGTAGTATTACCTAAAATTTCCATATCACGTGTACACCCATAATAAGAAAATCGCCTTACAAGTCAGAGATTGCAAGACTCTAGATAGTTATTTGCTAGAGTCTTTAATTTTAGTTCATTGACTCATTATATAATATATATAATTATGAATATCCATTTTTTTTTTCCACAATTCCTTAGAATCGCAAAGAATCGGTATCCCCTACCAAAATAGCGAAATAAGATAGACAATTCTAGGAAATTCTAAACTTACTAAATATACTAAACTTAATTGAGACATTAGTCATTTTTCGGAGCATTTCGAATTAACTACACAAGCCTTTTCATCATACTGATTCAATGGTAGCACTTTACACTCGATTCCTATCCCATTCCCAACTATTGATCAACCTGTAAGGAAAAGAACTGTTGGGGTGTAAGCTTACATTTAGTGAGATAATTACCCTCATCAATACCGCATGACAGAAATTTATTGAATGCACAATCATATGAATGCATGAACAATTAGTATGCCGAACAATCAGTATGCCAAACAACGCATGCAGTGACCTAAGAACTGCATACGACTCAGAATTACGCCCCCTGAAGTCGGGGTTTAGAGATAATTAACTGACCCAAACCAAAATCCGGGTTCTAGACCTTGGGTTTTAATTCATTAGCACTATTGTACTTAAGTCAAAACAAAACTATGTATATATATACATATATATATACTTTCATTACCGAATAATAAATCATATTTTCAAAATCCTAAGTTTAGCGGTGTGGTGGCCTCCGCAATCTACAAACACACGCCCTAAGCAGAAGCCACAAGACTCGGCCCCTTACCGATGGTTGGCGTCTCCCGGCTCCTAGTAAGCCCATCAGCTTAGGACAGAGACTCAATATATATGATGACATAGCTAATGCCCAATCCTGCAGGAAACTCATATTCCTGTGAATCCCTTCCCATCTTCTGCGTGAAGCGGCAGTCAGTGTTATCCGTATGCAATATAGGGAATGCATGATTCATTTTGATTTCTTAATCGTATAAGTGATTAACTTGATTTTTAAGGTGATCAGACAATTTCATTCCATACAATTCGCATGTATATATAATGCAAACAATTCCCATTATTAAATATAATTAACAAGTCATCGCATTCATCCACAAATTCATACACATGCATTTCCCATACCCCACAAGCATCCAAATTTATATATATAAGTTTAGGTGCATCTATTCTACAAGCAAAATCAAGTAAAGAGTCATCGGGAATTTACTCACTCAGCCATGCAGATCAATCAAAATAATCCGAGATAGGTCGTCTCCCCAAAGCCGGGTCCCCTAAATATCGCAAATACGATATTTTAAGGATTTGAAATAAAACCTAGAAAACTAAGCTAAAACCTTTTAAGTTATACTTTGGACTTAGTTTTATAATTTTTCCCGATTTTACTTAAAAGTTCAATCGCGTATAACTTTCTTGTTTTAAATCCGATTTTTATGATCTTATAGTCAATCTTCATCGTTTTCGAGTGTACTTTAACGTGGTGAGGTTAGATTTTTGAAATGAGGCATACAATTCTATCCATGGGTCAGAACAGTAGCATTCCTCATGTGTTGGAATGTTTTTGGGCCTTGTTTGGTAAATGGGCTTTTTAATAACTTAAGAAATTCTTTAGGCTTGGTCTTAAGATTTTATCCTAATCTTAAAATACTCCTTGAGATCAGATTTATAACTTTGATTTATATTCTTAAGGCTAACAACCACTTCTTAAGCCCTTTAGTGGGCTTAAGTTGTCAAATGGGCTTATTTTTTGTTCAAACTAAAGTTAGTGACTTTGGTGGGCTTATGGTGCCTTAGGTGGATTTCTTATGGGCTTCAAAACAACCTCTCTTGATACTTTAAGGTGCTGGTCAGAATTTCATTGAAGGCTCAACTTAGAGTTCTAGGCTTGTTTTGAGAGTTTTAGGCTCGATTTTGAGTTTTCGGCTTTGTATGCTTACCATACTTGCTTTAGTTAATCTTTTCACTTTATTCATTCGCTTTTATCATATTTTTAGGCTTCTTTTTCCCACGTTCTAGATCTGTTCATGATGGTTCCAAGGGATCCTTAC
Source organism: Lumnitzera littorea (assembly GCA_024138015.1). Classification (NCBI taxonomy): domain Eukaryota; kingdom Viridiplantae; phylum Streptophyta; class Magnoliopsida; order Myrtales; family Combretaceae; genus Lumnitzera; species Lumnitzera littorea. The sequence goes on along the minus strand of JAMXBB010000007.1, from coordinate 47,330,673 downwards.
TTGGTTTTTCAACTTGTTTCACCATTTCCTTAAGTTTAGGTAGTAGATTATGCACTTAGACTACTTATGTCCAAATCTTAACTTAACTTTTCTTCCACAAGATGATTCTTTAACTTATGTTCTACACAAAGAAATAGAAGATCTTATATTTAATACAACTCCCATATCATAGCTCATGTCATACAAAGTTGATTTCTTCATAAAACCTCATGTGATGGATTTTTCCTTAACTTAAGTCTAGATTTGAGCATGTTTAACTTAATGGAAACAAAATCAACATCCAAATGACTATGGAACCCTCACATCCAGCATGGTCATCCTCCATTAAATTTCTTATTTCAAGATTTTCTTAGCTTAAAATCTTCCATTCAAAGCATTAAACAAATGTCTTTACAAAACACCAACTTTACATGCTCATATTTCAACTTCATGTAAGGGTTTCATGGTTTGTTTCTTAAAACGATTTTTGGTGTTATAACAACTTAAACCTTACTCATATCTTCAAGAAATCAAAGTCTGCTAACATAAATACTAATCCATATATCACAAGAAACACTTACTCGTCCTTAAAGCAAAGTTTGGTGGTTATGCACTAAGGTTCCACTTAAGCTCTTAACTTTGCTTCCTCCTTTTTGCCACCTTTTGGAACCCGAATCTTTTGGTCTCTTGGATTGGGGTTTGTGGAAGGTTCTAATGATTCTAAAAGATCTTAGATGGTGAAAGAAAATGACACAAGAATAAGAAGAGAAATTGCCGTGAGTATGGAAGCAAAAATGGTGGCAGCAATGTTAGGAATTTGTGGAGTTTGATTTCTTCTTTTGATTTGTGTTTAAGGTAAGAGAAAAGGAAGTGAAAATGAGAGTGAAAGAGGGAAAGAGTGGCAGATTTTAAATGAGAAAAGAAGCGTGTGCAAGAAGCTTTATTTGATTGTCTTGTAGCTTACACAAAAGTCAACAATTGCAACTATTGATGATGTAAATATTAAGGGGTGAATAGTGGTGTGTAAGAGAAAGTGATTGATGGTTGAAAGACAAGAGTATGACCCCCCTTTCTTCCTTGTTTAGATCTGCCATTTCAAGTCCTTTTTGTCCATGGAATGGTCTTGTCTCATTTATTAAAGTTAAGCTTATGAAATTTTGTGAAAAATTGTCCATATGTAGTATAAGTGAAGAAGTGATAAGGAAAATGTCTTATCACTAGATTTTGATAAGTTATCAATTGATAAATGATTCCAACTCTCAATTGATAAGTTATCTAAAGTAATTGGTTGGTCTACTTATTTATGTGTAAAGCTTATACATGAAGATAAGGGCATAGCCTTATAGGAAATTGTTTTAGGGTTTTCATCTTGCATTGTTTTGTAATTTATGATTTGATTTTTATAAAATTGTGAAATTTTCTAAAGTTCAATGAAATTATTCAAATTAAATTATCGATTAATTACTTAGGGTTAAAATTCCTTAATTATTTTAAGGTTTAGGGTTTTAAGTGACTTTAGAGCTTGCAGTTCTTCAAGCTTGGGTTTTATCGACAATTAGCTTTTGAATTGTAAAAATTTAATTCGTTTTTAAATATAAACTTAAGTTTTTGGTTTAGTTGATATTTGGAAACATTCGGAAGGTACTCTTAATCAAGTTTAGGCCCATTAAAAGTAGGATTTACAAGTATTGTATAAGATATAAAAGGTAAAAAGGAATATACAATGAAAATAATCATTAGTGCAATAGATTTTATATATAATATTATACACGTGACAATGCTACATTAGCAAAGCTGTTAGAGACGTAGACAAAAAGTACTGACAGCTTGCTTGTTCAAGTGGGGGTGGCTTAGTTAGCTTACAATCTCTCTATCTCGGCTTCTCGGCAAGAAAGATGCTGAGTCATTGCAGGGCTCAGGCGCGAGTAAATATTCTTCAATTTGGCGCACTACAAAGAGATAAGCAGTCATTCGACTCGACATAAAAAGTAACTCGATAAAAAATTACTTAGCTTCGGCAAGAGTCAATTAGGATAGGAGGATTCATCTTGTTGGTCCTTTTAGTCCTCAGACTCGATTGCGAGTCAATAATCTAGTAGCTTGATTCCCGTTACTTTCCATAACTATATAAAAGTGATACACTATCCATGCATTATTGTACACTTTTAATCAAATTAAAATCAAGTTCGACTCATGTTTCCAATTCATTGTCATATGACTGTATTCTCCCCAATTTTATAAATCATCGATTACTTATGCCTCTAGTATTATGCTCTAGGATGATTATCATTATTATTATTAATTGACAATCTTGTGTCACGGATGTGTACGTCATGTTCCGTTCATAGACAATCTCGTGTACTCTGCCCTCTCAATAAACTTCAGATTTAGTGGACGATTGTGCTACATGCTACTTATACCTTATGCCATTGAAAAATCAACCTCACGTGCATGAGGCAGCAAACGGCCTCCTATTTCATGCCGAATCACCCTCGGCTAGATATTTGTCGTAGTCTTAATTCATTTAACATGCATAGGCCATTTTATTTCATATGTATCCGAGTTGTGCTTCATTCGTAGTCCGTTATGTAATTACTTGCAGACAACACCTCATCAATTTATTTTCATCTATATTCTATTCTACGAAAGGCCTTCATTTCATCTCAACCATCACCTTGTAAAATCCGGAGGCCTTTATCTTCCAAACCCTCAACTTCATTCTTTCTTCGATCTTCCACTTCGTCAAATATAAAAGAAAAGCAAAGAGATAGAAATACAATGCAATCCATTCTCTCCACCAATTCAAAGCATGCGTAAACTTTCTTAAAAAAATAAGAAAAAAAGAAAACCTACCTTGCTTCCTATTATCTTTTTCTCGAGTTGGGTTTGCTCCTTTTGGTTTTTCTTATAACTCCTTTCTGAGTTTACATAGAATCTGTGTTATTAATTCTCCGCCCCATCCTCACATAAACATAGACATGTGTCTCTCCCTCTTAGCCTCCTCCACTCCAGCCCACCCCCCACCTAACAGGGATTCATCTTTCCCCCTATCACCTCGACACATCCACCTCTCTCCCTCTCTCTCTCTCTCTCTCTCTCTCTCTCAGCTAGTTCCTCTCTCTAGATGCCATTTCGGTTCGGTTCGGTTCGATGTCCTTGCGTACCGATTAGATCTGAGTGGCGTGAGTATTTGGTGATTTGGAAAAAGATATTAACAAAGATTGAGACGAAGAGTAACAGAGTGAAAGGACTGAGTTTCCACAGTAAAAGACCTTGGAATCTTACATCGCTTTATAGTGTTGTGATCCAACTATGGGATTATCGTATGGCAAATTTGATAGATCGGTTTGATGAGTATGACCGGTCTGTTCATGGGGTTCATTTTCACAGGTCTCAGCCACTCTTTGCCTCTGGAGGAGATGACTATAAGATTAAAGTGTGGAACTATAAGACATGCAGGTGTCTTTTCACCCTTCTTGGACACCTTGATTATATCCATACAGTGCAATTTCACCATGAGCAAGCATGGATAATGAGTGCGAGTGATGACCAAAACATTCCCAAATGGAATTGGCAATCTCATACTTGCATATCTGCCTTGACGAGGCATAACCACTATGTGATGTGCGCGTCATTCCACCCAAAAGAGGACCTTGTTGTGTCAGCCTCGCCTGACCAGACTGTCCGTGTTTGCGATATAAGTGCCTCGAAAAGAAGACAGTATCACCTGGTGACAATATGCTGTGGTTGAGTCAGATGAAACAAAGATTTGTTTGGTGGAGTTTTATGGTAGAATTAGGAGGATAGAAGAAGTGAAGAAGGTGTTTGATAAAATTTCCAAGAGAGGTTCGCTTGTTTGGAACTTAATGGTTGGTGGGTTTTGTAGAGCTGCCATGCACGTTTGGTTTGTAAAGTCAAAGAAATGTTTGCTTCTATGGTTGCTAATTACCAAAGGGAGCTGAAGCTTGAGCATTATGGATGTATGGTCGATCTTTTGGACCATAAAGGATATATGAGAGAGGCTTCTGATCTAGTGAAAAATATGAAAATTAAACCAAGTGTTACATTATGGGGTTTGGTGCTCAGTGCTTGCCAATGAGGTAAAAAGGGAAATGAAATTCGTCTGTATAAACAACGTGTCAATGAGGACATCAAGAAAGCGCTCAACAATTCTTTGTTTTGGCTATCAACAATTCAATTGCTACTTTCTAAGCGCATCATAATGGCCTTCGCAACTGTGAATTGCATACGAGGTCACAATCGAGGCAAATAATCAGGAATTCAATATCTAATGGGCTGTAGATTCGTTATATGACATAAAGACAGTAAACTAGAGATAATTATTGTGTGAAGGAAACAAGATTATTATGTGGGCATAGGCAGGCAAGTGCAAAGTAAAAAAAGAAAAAAGAAAAAAAAAAGCACATATACACCACACTATTATGAGATTCTTTTGCCTATAGGAGGAGAGAAAATCTACCTTACTTAGGCCGAGTTAATTGATGTAATGACACTGTTGTCTCGAGACGATTACTGCTAAAAATGCAACATGTGATTACATTCACGATACACAACTAATGAGTTGTGGCTAGGAAAAGAAGAGAGAGAAGAAAATACAGAAAAAGAAAGGGCTAGAGATATGAAATAAAGAGAGGAAATCTCTTACTATGGTAGTTTCAATAATGTTTTTTTTTTTTTTTTTTTAATTTGTAGCTAGTTCTTCTTCAACGGAGTCAACAATAGGGGTTTTCTTTTTTTTCCCAAGCTTCAATTCTCTCGTCGAGTCTTCGAGTTTCACTATTTTGATCTTCACTGCAATATCGGCATTCATAGTGATAGCTGTGTACTGCGGTCTTTAAGTTCTGTAATGACTTCTACTATATATTCCTGCAACTTCAGCAATCTTCAATTTTCTATCTTCAATCCTCGAGCGAAATATGAAAATGTGGAAGATGCAAAAAAATGTGTATGGGGGAAATGAATAAAGTCGAAGTGTATATGGGACACTGACAAATTGAAATTGAAATTAAAAAGAGAGAGAGAGAGAGAGAGAGAGANGACTTTTTGACCTACTCAATAGTCTTTTCTTCTTTCTTATTATAAGTCATTTCTTTACTACTTGCATCTCTAGGTCTTACAAACAATATCTCCCTTTTTGAATGTGAAGATTCACTATTTTCATAACCCAATCCAATTTTAGATTGATCAATACGTTGACATGAAATGAACAACTGGAGTTTCTTGTCACTTTCATCAAATTTTTTGAAGTTTTTTGTATTGAATTTGACAAGACATTAATACGATCTTTTAAGCCTTTTGTTTCTTCTTTTAGTATCAAGTTCTCATTTACTACCACTTCCTTGGAAAATTGTAATCCTTCTACATCATTTTTTAAAATATCATTTTCATCTACTGGTAGTTCATTCATTTAAATAAGAGCTACTTTTTCCTCTTTTAGTATTCGATTCTCATTATCAATTCTTACATTCTTGTCATTAGCTTTAGCAAGAGCTTTTAATAACTTATTTATTTCAACACATATATCTTTTGAAATTTCATCATCAGATTCATTTTTTGATTCATAGCTTACCTTTAAAAGAGCCATTACACACAAGTTTGCTTCTTCGATTTCTTCTTCTGTATTTTTTGCTTCAGTTTCTGACTCATCCAAGTCACTCCATGTGGCAATCAACGATTTGTGTTTCTTCTTGTATTTATCCATTTTCTTGTCAGTACTATAAGTTTGTATTTAATATGTCCTAATTTCTTACACTCATAGCACACAATCTCTTTCTCCTCTTTGGCTTTCTTTTCTTCTTTCTCTTTGTAGTCTTTGCCTACATCATTCTTGTTATTGTTAGTGGAAAATATTTTTGAATTATAAACTTTCTTACTTGTCTTTTTCAGTAGACGATTCAGATGCCTAGTTAGCATTAATACATCTTCTTCTTCATCTTTGTGAGATTTGTCACTTTCGGAATCTACTTCAACATCCTTAGCTTTGAAGGCTACAAACTTTCTCTTTGGATCTTCTGACATACTTTTTGACTTGAGGAATTCGACTTCATAAGCCATTAGGTTGCTGTATAACTGACTAAGAGTAAGTTTTGTCATATTACATGCTTTCTCAGTAGCTGTTTTCTTTGCATTCCATGCCTTAGGAAGGATCCTTAGCATTTTCCTAACAAGATTTGCATCACTCATCCTTTTTTGAAGAGACGATAATTCGTTAGTAATAGTTGTGAAATGACTAAATGAATCTTTTATATCTTTACTAGGAAGGATATGAAATGTCTTATATTGTTGCATCAAAGTATTGATTCTTATCTCCTTAATGGTGTCTGTTCCTTTGTATGTCTAAACTAGTGTATCCCAAATCTCCTTAGCTGTATCACAAGAAGAGATTAGATAAAATTCAGAAGGAGCAATAGTAGAAAGGAGAAAATTCTTAGCCTTTGAGTTCAATTCAGCTTTGGTGATTTATTCTATTGTAAAAGGTGTTTTTGTAACTTTAACATCTCCATTTGAAATAATTCCCCAAGCCTGATAGTCGGTCACCTTGATGTATGCTTCCATCCTAAACTTCCAATAAAGAAAATTAGTACCATAAAAGAATGGAGCCTTACCAGGTTGAACAATCAATGAACCACTACTTTCTACCATTGATCTTGACTCTTTGTGATGTTAGAGCGAAGCTCTGATATCAATTGTTAGTCCTAGTAAGATATAAAGAGGGGGGGAGGGTGGGGGGTTGGTTTGTGTAAATTGATATCTTTTTACAAAAACTAAAATTTATAATTTAAAAAAATCCCTCTTAATATCTTGAATGGCGTAAGTAGATGGAAATTGATTGTTAACTCAAAGAGCAAATAGTAATAATAACAATTAGAAGGAAAAGAAGATACTGATTAAGAAGATCAAGTAAGCAGTTCTATAGAGCTTCGACCTTTTGTTTACTGTTCTCTTTTAGCTCCACTACTGTAGACTCAATCCTCTTTACTGGTGTCGTTCCACTAGTCCAAGCTTTTCAATAAGCAAAAATCAATGAGAGATTACAAGGATATCTAATCTTTTTCTCTATTCTATCTCACTAGCTTCTTCTTAAGCTAAACACAAAACTCAAAGAACTTCCTAATCTTCTCACACTCAAAATACAATGTCAATAATGCTTACAGTGAAATTGAAACAATAAAATCAAATAGCTTTTTTACAACTTTCGCACTAAAGTAATAACAATGAAATAACAAAGCTATTTTGGCTCAGTTTCTAACAAAGTTTCTGACAGAGTTTCTAACAATCTACTCAAGAGTATTTTTAACTTTTGTTCTGATATTGAGTGTGCAGTACCCTTTGATCAGCAACGATTTTAAAATAAAAAGACCCTCATATAACAGCTAGAAATGACTATTTCTAGATTTTCTCCATAATATTTTTGTTTAAAAATTAGTTTTGATATTGTAGAAGTATCTTATGAAAATAAGAACCGGATATTGAAATTAAAAAAAATTTCGAACCAAGCTGTTCCAAATTTGTTCCTTTGCCAAGCTTGTGTAATTTATAGGTTGTTGCATGTAATGATAAGTTCTAATTCTCTGTTGTCTTCGTGGAAATTCAAATATTTTAAATGATAAGGATGAGGAGATAAGAATAAATCCAACACTACTTATCTTAACTACCATGAACAAATCCTTCTTCAATATCTTTATTTGAATTTTGTCAAAACAAATCCCATTAGAGATTAGGTTGGATTACTTAAGGACATTTAGGCTTATTTGTAAGATATCTTCAAGATTAAGAATTTGAATCTAATAAACCTTATCTTCAAGAAACTTACTTATAATCAATCCTATTTTTTAAACTCAACGTGTCCAAAAGGTCCTTGTATAAAGAGTATATCAGAATCCTCTTCCAATTAATATTCTTATTATATTTCAATCCTTGAACAATTCTAATCGAGATTGTCTGAAAACTTGTTTAAATCTTAATCACTCAAATTTTCGAATTTAATTCTTGAGCATCCTCTTAAATCCTTGTGGACTTTACCATCTCAGTAGAATGAAATTGAATATATTACCCAAATATACTCAATAAAGTGGAGCTAGGCCTTTTTGCACATTTGTCCAACTTAATTTGTTTAAGTTAATTAAAACAACTAAGAAATAACAGTTGTACATAAAATGTATACAATGATGTTTTGATGTTTGTTGATTTACATTCTAATTGATGTTCTAATGTTTGCTGATCTACATTTTGATTGATGTTCTGATGGTTGCTGATATACATTTTGATAAGTTTAAACTTACTTTCTTCTAAAACCTTGCCTACTTAATAATCTTGTTAAGTTCATATAGATCTTTTTGTTATCATCAAAATATATTAAGGAAAACTCAACATAGGGTTTAAAGAAAATTGGTTCTTTTGTATTTTGAAAATGTTTTGGAGTCACCACTCTAGTAGAGTTAGAAAAAGGAGTTAAATTATAATTAATTTGGTGGATTGATTATAATTTAGTTATTAGCCTTTCTGATTAAACCAAATTTATAAATGGTTGTAAAAATTGGAAATCAAGTCTAAGGTTTAAGCTTTTTAAACCCTTATGGGTATCATCAACTTTCCAAATTTAGATTTAATCTCTTAAAATCACCTTTTAAAAGGATCATATAAAATTGAACTTTATTCATTAATTAATGAATCAGTTCTTATTTTATTAAATTGGATAAATTTAAACTAAATTGGAAGAAATCTAAGATTTTTTTTCTTTTTTTATTGAATTGGGTAACTAAAAGTGGAAAAACTAATTTTTTTTAATTTTTTACCATCACATTGGAGGTGTTTATATACTCACTATTTAAGATCAGACATACGTATTTCTTTTGGAAAGAAATTAGCAGGTTAATTGTTTTTACTTTGAGAAAATGGTTGGATTTACATTTCTTATTTAATTCAGTTTATTTAAAGAAAGATTTCTAAAGGATCTTAAATTTAGTTTGTTTATTTTCTAAAAATTCTAAAGCCCTAATTTAGAAAACGAGTTGATTTATTTTATTTTGTGTGAAAAGTGGATTTCCTAAGTTATAAAAACACATTTTTTGTTATCATTTTTATTTTATTTTATTTTATTTATACGTTAAAGAATGAAACTAAACTAAGCCTTTTTTCTTCTTTTTTTTTTGGCTTCTTTTTTCCTTTTCTATTTCCTTTTTCTTTCTTTTTTTTCTTTTTCTTTTTTTTTCTTTTCTCTTTACAATTACAAATTATGGCTACATAAACAATAAAATAAAATAAAAAAATAAAATAAATACAACACAAATCAAAACAAAGTTGGACTAAAATGTAGTAGATGCAAGTTAATGGTGCGAACTAGGTTGGTTTGTACGTTAGATTCGAATCTTAGGTCAGGTTAAGTCTAGAGTACAGATTCGGGTCGAATCCAAACCTCATTCAAGTCACACGAGGAACAATAGCAGCTCTGGAGGGGATTGATTTGGACGATTTCGATTGGCTAAATGGATAGGAAAGGCTACTTTTGTGGCTACTTTATTAGGGATTAGGGGGTTTTTGCCTAAGCACTACAGCCTAAGGTAGTGGTTTAGGGGTGGTCGGTGCTTAGGTAGTGGTGAATGATGCGTGCAATGGTATTTAGATGGAGGATCTAGGAGTTGCTGCTAGGGGCGATCGGTTATAGGCTCAATCAAAATTAGTATATGCTTGGGTGTGAGGAGGATGGAGGTAGTTCGGTATTTAGGGAGTGGTGGTCAAGTGGTTATGTGACCAAGAGAGAGGTAGTTTGTATATGTTGTGTTGGCTCACTATTAGCGATAAGTTTGTATTGAATCGATGCACATAGGTAGTCAGATAGTGTAGTTGGGTTTAGATGGCGTATGAGGTCACTATGGTATGTTTGAAGAGGGTCGGAGATGGGTGGATTAGGTTGCATGTGGAGTGCAGTTGTATGCACGGTTGTAGTTGAGGAGTTGATAAACGGTGGGGGTCTTTAGGTTCTGCTGTTTGACAAAGGATAGGGATTAAGGCATGTGACTCTACATCATGTGTGGGGGCTGGTGTGTACGAAAGTGGTTGAGTGAGAGAGCGAGGGAGGTCGGATGATTGGGTTGGGTCATGTATAGACATTGGATGTAATAAAGTGAAGGGATGAGGGTACAGTGGTCGTGGTGAAGTTACAGCAGTGGTTGCTTGTTGCTGTTGCTGTAGGTCGTTAGCGTGATGATGTTAGGGATGGATAGTAAGTAGCTGAGAGAGAGAGGTCTAAGTCATGATAGTTTGGGTTGGTCTAATGGGTGTTTTGAATGGTGGGTTGAAGAGAGAGAAGGATTACTGCCGTGTAAGCTGAGCGTAAGTGGTTTTGCATGGATAATAGACGGTGCTACGTTGATAAGGGGTTGCCCTTCTTGTGTGAGAAAGGGAGGAAAAGAAAAGGAAAGAGGAGAAGGAGAAGGAAAGATGTGTTGTCATCGCCTAATCACGAAGTGCCATGTGTCATGACTAGATACGTAGCCTAGTGATTTCTTGATATATGGGTGTTGTCGAGCTTGAATTTAGTTTTCTTTTTTATTTGATTTCTCAATTTCCAATTAATACTAACCTCAAACTCATTTAATATTAATCATTGGCTAAAGAAATTGGGAAATTTCGGTTTTTTATTTAGAAAAATTTTTTGGAGTCGTCACCCTATCGAAGTTAGGAAAAAGAAAAGAAATCGTAATCAATTAGGTGAATTGACTATGATTTAATTATTGATTTTTTATTTCAATTTAAATGAAAAAACCAAAGGGTTTCAAATTTGGGGGATAACTTATTAAACCCTAATGACTATCACTATCTATTTACTGAAGTTAGGTTTATTCTTCAAATTATAATATTTTTTAAGAAAAAATAAAATACTAAAAAGGAAAAAAAAACCTAAGTTTCTACATATTTTATCATTGCTTTGAAGGTGCTTACATATCTACTAACTAGATCAGACAATCGTAGTTCTTTTCGAAAATTTTAGTATATCGATTGATTTTAATTTTTGAAAATCGACCAAGTCTAAGTTGTTATTGATTTAGTTTTTTTTTTTAAAAAAAAATCTAAAGGATTTCTAACTCTTGAGTAATTTTATTAAAAAAAAAACTCTCTAAAAGTCCTAAAATTTTTTTAAAAGGATTTTTATTATTAATTTTTATTTTAAAAATTTTCTATGTGATGAATCCTTAAGAAAAATAAAAAACCTAATCCTAACAATCCCTAAACTAATACGTATATATATTTGTACTCATGTTACTACTATTTGAACAACCATTCACTTAAATCAATATTTAATTTATATAATATTCGAGAACTAACACTAAAGAAATATCCTAAATATATACATCTATATCTATATATACATATATATCTCTACTACTAAACAATTATCTATCTAAATAAAATAATATCATATATACACTTGATATACTAAAAAAAAAACTAATACTAAAGACCTCTTAAACTAATAATATACATACCTTGTATATTATATTAACTAAATAATAATAAATAAAAAAAATTGAACCTGACTTGATTTTGAAGGCAAACTGGACGGCAATGGCAATGGATGTGGGAGTGGGTTCGTTGATAGTAGGCTGTGTTGCTGATTCAGAGTTGTAGCTGCTGTCATCGGGATGTGCAGTAGCGTATGAGTGGATGGGCTTTGCATCTGGCGCTGTTGCATTGGAGCTTTGGATTGGCTAAAGATAGCGTAGAGATCATGGGTGATCGAGATCAGGGGATGTGCTGCTCAGTTGGAGATGGCGTGTGAAGTGTGATAGTGTTGTCCGTGGCAATGCGGAGTGTAACAGTTGCCGTGATTAGGGTGTGCATTGATCACTGCCCGGTTAGTCAGCAAAGGATGCTCGGTTCGTCGACGGTGTACGCGTACGACTGCAGTTGCCGAGCAAGCTAATCGAAAGTGAGCGATTGTTATGATTAGGCTTCGTGTGTTTGTGGCTAAGAGAAAGACGCTGCTATCCGTGAAATTGTGTGGCTTACTATGGGACTAAGGGCATACGCGTGTGGATTAGGCGTATACCATTGGGGATTGTTACTATCTTGCTGTACGGTGTAGTTGTGGCATGAGAGTGGTGTACAAGAGAGAGGGGTCGGCAGTGGATGGCAATGTTTACTGTGGGTTGAGAGAGTGGGCCGTTGGGGTTAAATGTGGTTGGACGTGGATGGTAGTTTGGTATCGTATGCGGTCACGGGTCGATGGTGTAGAGTGCGGTGTGTGAGTGAAAGTGCAGCAAGATAGTATGCGTGAGGATAGAAGAGCAGTTGTTGCATGCGGAACGTATGCTGTTGCTGTGTGATTGTGATCGTACGTGTTTAGCAGCAGGTCGGGAGTTCTATTCTTCGGTGATGTGGACTGTGATAAGTGAAGTGGCGGTTTTGAATACTGATGGACGGAGTAGTGGATTGTTGGATAGTGATTGAGGTTGATATGTGAGCATTGGTGAGAGTCAGGTGAGTGTGTTTCTTGGTTTTGAATGTTGTGTGTGGTAGATGAAGACTAGTTTGGTAAGATTTCTAATGGAAAATTTTTATTCCTTTGTGACGAGTCTCTAATTCTCTTCGCTTTATGCTGTACGATCTATATTTATAAACTCCAAAACAAATCATATTGAATCTCTTATATTAATTTGAATCTATTTTAATAAAAATTAAATTAGATTTGAATCATTTATATTAATTCAAATCCAATTTAATAAAAATCAAATTAGATTCGAATCATTTATAATTATTCAAATCTAATTGGATTAGATTAAAAAAATTGGTACATAAGTGCCTAACGAAATTCGAACCTATAACTTCAAGCTAATTCCATATCCACACTCCAATGTTTATTTGTTAGGTCGTTAGCTTATATCTTAATTTTTAGTATAATTGAATTGTACTTAAACCAAATGACTTTCTAAAACTATTTGAACTGAACCAAAATTAATCTAATTAATCCTAAAATAATTTACTTTCTAAAATGTAAAATAATCTTTTATACTATTTTTTCTTTTCTAATTTTTTTGTATTTTCATCATTTTTCAATTTTTATTATTTTATATTTTTCTTATTTTTAAGTTAGGACCCTATTTTAAAAAATTAAAGCTATAACTACTAGGGATAAAAATTGAATGTCTACATGTGTTTTGTGGTAAAAAGAATAAAAGTCATTTTTGTGCTTTTAGTGAGTTCAAACCCAAGATCCTAGTACTAATGCAAAGTTATGCTCAAGTATTTATTCGTTAAGTCATTAGCCAGTGTTTTGTCCATATGTACATTTAAATTGCACATATAGACTAAGTTAGCTTAAGTTAGATTCAAATTTAAGCCTAAGCCTAACGACCCTCTTCTTATTTTTATTAAAAATTCTATTCTAAACTATCTAAAAAAATTATTATTTTCTTAATTTCCTAAATTCTCTATTTTTTTTTGTATTTTTTGGTGACTTTTCAATTTTTTGTATATTTTCTAAATTTCTTATTTTTTGTAATCTCCTAAATTTTTCATTTTTTTTATTTTTTCTAAATTTCTTATTTTCTTGGTTTTTCCTAAATTTTCTATTTTTTGTATTTTTCTAAATTTCTTTTTTTTTTGTTTTTCCTTAATTAGGATCCTTTATTCTATCCTAAAAATTTTAAAAAATAAAAAAAAGAGGGATAGTGGGGGCAAAAATGCGATGTCTACAAAGTAAAAGAAGGGTAATGCTAACTCAATAGTGAATGCCTTATCATGATAGCTTGTAGTCATCACTTAGTTGCAAGCCAAATTACTTGGTTTTGGGATGTTGATAGAGCTATATGAATAAGGTGAGTACTTTAATCCTATTGTGGTTAAGTGTATGAATGGGAAGGTCGTAGACGAGTACTACCGAGTTGATGGGTACTAATATAAGAGAGGATAGCTATGCATTCCAAACAATTCGGTATGCAAACTTCTAGTTTTAGAATCTTATGTTGGAGTACTAGCAAATCATTTTGGGGAGAAAAGGACTTACATGTTGTTGAAGGAGAATTTCTTTTGGCTTGGGATAATGAAGGATGTCCATCATGTGCTTGAAAAATGACTAGATTGCAAGAAGGCTAAAGGAAGGAGTCCTATGGGGATAACTTTGCTGATACCAAGCCAACCATGGAATGACCTGGGCATGAACTTCATGCTTAGGTTACCATGGATTACTCGAGATCATGATTCTATCATGGTTGTAGTAGATCAATTCAAAAAGATGACCCATTTCATTCCTTACCAAAAGACCAATGATGCTTTTTATATAGCTAACTTTTTCTTGCAGGAGATTGTGTAGTTGCATGGAGTTCCTTATAGTATTATCTTCAATTGAGATCTAATGTTCACTAGCTTATTCTTTATCATATTATGGTAAAGACTGGGAATGACACTAATGTTCGGTATCTCTTGTCAACCTTAGGCCGATGGATAGACTGAATTAGTGAACAAAACGCTAGGGTCATTACTTTAAGTTATAATGGGTAAGAACTTACATGGCTGGGATCTTTGTCTGCCTATTGTAAAGTTTTCTTATAGTAGGTCTTTGTATAGTCCTACTTCTCAGTCCTGTTTCAAGGTCATGTATGGCATGACTTGACCTTATCCTAAGATTACTATCTAGTCTAACCATTAAGGTAGAGAGTTTGGAAGGAGTCCATTAAGCAGAAGAGTTTACGAAGCTGCACTACAAGGTCATGGAGTAGCTTGTGCAAACAATATCCAAGCAAAAGAGATTGGTAGCTAAGGAAGAAAAGTCGCGAACTTTCAACCAGGAGATTTGGAGTGGATGCACCTTAGTAAGGAAAGATTCCTCAGTCATAGGGTCAACAAGTTGTCACCTTGATCTATTAACTCATTCAAAATCATTAAGAAGATTAGCGGCAATGCTTATGAGCTAAAATTAATAAAAAGGATGTAGTGTGTCTTCCACCTTTAATATGTCTAACCTGACTCTTTATATCCTAGATGAAGCTAAGCCTAATGATTTAGGGACAAATCTTCAATAACGCCTAGGTGTTGATGGGAATTCGAGGCCTAAGGTATCCTTATCGACTCATTCGCATGGTGGGTTGACCTCTTTGGAGACTCTACCTTCTATAGAACTAAGAATGCCGATGATACGAATTAGTAGATGAATACATGGCCACTAATATCACATGTGACCAAGGGGGTAGGTTCAAATCTTGAGATAGTCTGAAAGATAAATGATAGTTGAATATTTAAGCAATTATCGTGAATTGACGGTGGTTATGACATACCAGTGCCTTACATGAGCTTAGTTTATACTTGATATTACGTATAAGTGTGGCTAGAGGGCATTCGCTACTAATCTACGCTCACAATGAACTAGGTAAGAGTAAATTGAGAGTAAGCAAGGACACTTAGCCCATGAAAGAGAAGTATGTCTAAAAAACTTCAATATCACTAATTGTTAGGGCTATTATAATTTACGAGTATTTATACAATCTAATTAGGATAAGTCCTATGTTAACATAAATTATGAAAATATTCCTACTAAAAAAGGAAAAAGGAATAAATTATAAGGGTAGAGTTGTAATCAGAGAAAAAGGGATATTCAGACAAAAATAGGACAATACAGATGTTATAAAATTAGGCACGTATCAATTGTCCATTCTATGGTACCAATAATGTTATTTGTTGAGTAGAGTAAGCTTTGAGCAGATTAAGTCGGGGTCGAGTGCTTGGACGTATAGATATTTTAAACAGAGGAAAGATTGGTTCAGGAGGTAGTCTATTGTCAGTTGGCTTCGGTTGATCTGCTTGGGATTGGTGTTAGCTTGGCCTTTGTAATGTATCAAGTCGACGTTAGGCAAGTGTTTAACCTTGGACTGATGTATTGTGAAGGGCTAGGCTCAGCAACTGGTTAGTCACCTAAGGAGTCTCCTTAATGAACTAGAGAGTAGAGTAATTCGGTAGGTCGGACTAGAGAAATAATCGTTCTTCAGAGTTTAACTCTCCTTGGACAGCTTAGCAAACCATATGAGTGAATCCTTAAGCTCGGGATTTGATGATTAGTTTGTGATCCCTATCATCCCCTCTAGGTTATTTAATATTTTAGATCAAATCTGGCTTGGTTGCACATTGTTCGTCTTTTGGAACATATGGATGAAGGTCAGCAATATTAAAGGAGTCAAAGACTCTGTATTCTTCAGGTAAGTCAATCTTATAGGCAATAGGATTGATCCTTTCAAGCACTTTAAACGGTCCATCGACTCTAAGAGACAACTTGCTCTTTCTTAAACTTGGGAATTGGTCTTTATTGAGGTGAATCTAGACCAAATCACTTAGTTGAAATTTTCTATCCTTCCATCCTCAGCTTCGTCTCTCAAGCTTAGTAGTAGCTTAGCTTAGATGTTCTACTACCTTATGAGGCATCGCCTTAATGGCCTTGAATCTTTCTATAGTCGATCAATCATCATTCTAGATTGGAAGTGGCATCTAGTCCAGTGGAAGTTCAAGGTTGAATCCATAGGCTACCTTAAATGGCAACATGCTTGTGATATTGTAAGTGGTCCTATTGTAGGTGAACTCCATTATAGGCAGGCATAGATCTCAATTGGCTATGTTCTAACCAACAACAACTCATATTAAAGTTCCTGCATTATGTTGATAGCCTTAGTCTATCCATCCGTCTATGGATGGTAGGACGTATTAAGTAACAGTTTAGTTTGCATTCGCTTTCATATTGTCCTCCAGAAGTGGCTTATGAATTTTGAGTTTCTATCTAAAAAATTGGTCTTGGGCACTCCATGAAGTTTGACAATCTCTTGTAAGAAAAGAAAAGAGATAGCTAAAACGTTGTTAGTCTTAAAAGAGGGTACGAAGTGTGCCATCTTACTAAATAGGTCCACAACCACCATGATGGAGTCCTTCCCTTGGGACGTCCTTAACTATCCTAACATAAAGTCAATGCTCAGTTTGGATTGTGGTTTAGTTGAGATTAGCAAAGGTAGATATTGTCCTTGTTCAGTTTGGCTCTTTACCCTTCTATAGGTAGCATACCTTTCCAATATAGCTCGGACATCTCTTATCATCTTTAGCTAAAAGAATTTAGAGGCTAATACCTCATGAGTTTGATGCTTTCCAAAATGTCCAGACAATCCTCCACCATATGCCTCGCACAATAATAGCTCTCGCATAGAACTCCTTTTCTTATTTAAGTATCCATCTTCCCTATAATAGTCATCAAGTAATCAACCTTCTTCACATTTGGCATAGATTAGACCAAAATGTGGATCTTCAGCATATAAACCTTTGATTATAGAAAACCCTAATAGTTGGGTCTGTAATTCGATCAATAGGGTATATCGTCTTGATAGGACATTGACCATTACATTGTTCTTGCCATTCTTGTACTTGATGATATAAAAAAATCTCTCCATGAATTCTACCCAGTTGGCTTGTCTTCGGGATAACTTGAGCTAGTTTTTAAATATCTCAAAGATTCATGATTGGTGTAGATGAAGAATTCTTTGGGTAATAGGTAATGTTGCCATATAGTAAAGGCTTTGATCAAGGAGTAAAACTCCATATCATAAACATAATAGTTGAGTGTAGCTCTTCGAAGCTTTTTACTAAAGTAGGTAATAGGTTGGCCTTCTAGCATCAACATAACACTTATGCCTAGTTTAGATGCATCATACTTTACTTCAAACATTTTGCCAAAGTTTAGTAGAGCTAAGACAGGGGCAGTAGTAAGGTTTTCCTTAACCTCTTTAAAAACTACTTTGCTCCTTTTCTCCTTACTTAAACTTTACATTTTTTTTGTCAGCTCGATGATTGGGGCCACAATAATAGTGAAATTCCTTATAAATCTATGATAGAATGATGCTAAGCCATAGAAGTTTTGCATGTTTGCTGAATAGGTTAACATAGGTTATTCGGTGATCACTAGTACCATTTCTTCATCAACTAGTATACCACTACCATTCACAACAAATCCTAGAAAGATCACTTCAGGTCAATAGAAGTCACATTTCTTCTAATTGGTGTAAAGCCTCTCAGCTTAGAGTTTTAAGAAAATAGCTCGAAGGTGCTCTCGATGAGTCTCTAGGTCATAAACATACAATGACAAACTTTCCAATGAGTTCTCAAAGTACATAATTCATTAGTCACATGAATGTGCTTAGGATATTTAGTAGTCTAGCATCACAAGTTATTCATACAATCTATGGCGGGTCATAAATGCGGTCTTCCATTCATCTCCCTCCCGCATTTGAATATGATGGTATCTAGATTTAAGGTTAATCTTGGAGAGTAATCTTGCTCCATTTAGCTCATTAAGCATATCATCCAACCTTAGTATAGGGTATTTGTACTTGATGGTGATGTGACTGATTGCTCAGCTATCTACATACATCCTCCATGTCCCATCCTTTTTTATTACCAGCAAAGTTGGTATGACACATAGGCTAAGGTACTCTCGTACATACCCTCTCTTAATTAGCTCATCTACCTGCCTCTACAACTCGATAGCTTGTTTAAGATTCAGCCTATAGGTAAGCTTATTTAGCAGAGTAGATCATGGCTATAAGTTTATCGCATGTTGAATGCCTCGAATGGGAGGTAGACCTTTTGGAAGTTCACCTAGGAATAGGTCGATAAACTCATGTCGTAGGGACTTCACCTTGGCAAGTAGTAATTTTTTTTTATCTTCTCATCTCAAGCAATCTTCCAACCAGTCGATAGGTCAGCTCTTCTAGCTTCGTTTCCTTATTTAGTTGGCTCAAGTCATCACCAAAGTCTTTTTCTTTAGAATTTGACTTAATTGAGTTTACATGTTTTTAACTTATTCAGTAGTCATAAGGCTTAGCTTCACCTTTTTTCCCCCATGCTTTAGGGAACACGTATTCTTCCTTCCATCATATATCATACTCCAATGAAACATCCATGGTTGTCCAAGAAGAATATGAGATGCACTTATGGATAACACGTCATAGAGCACTTCGTCTTGATTGTTCCCAATATTGATCAGTGTAGTTATTTATTTGTTCACTTGTAGGGCTCCTTTATCATTAAGCCAGTGTAGTTTATAAGGCATAGGGTAAGGCTTAGTCAGCTACTTCAATTGTTGGAACATGAAAGTAGATGCTGCATTGGTGTAGCTGCCACTAAATTCTCTCACTACTCGTCTTCTAATATAGGACTCACACTCATTGCTCTCCTCATCAACATTGTTCAAGTCATGGAATTACCTTCTTTAGTATCAATGATCTCCTCCTCCTCCGACTGCTCTAGCTATTCGGATTCGTTGGGTTCCTCAATCTCCTCATTAGTACTATTGACCTCAATGGTCGGCATCCCTCCCTTAATCACCATTACTCTTTCATTCAGATATTATGCAGTTGTGTGTCTAAACCCTTGAAATTTGAAGCACTTGATCTTACTCATCTTCTTACTTGAGTTATGGCCTTTCTTGAACTTCTTTAGGATCTTCTCCTCTACTTGGATAGTTTGAGCAGGTTAGACCTTAGTAGTTTTTCTTAGTTTCTATGGTACAGGTCTACTCAAAATAAGTTAGCTAATGGTAGGTTGACTAATACGAACTTAGAATCTTCTTGCTCGGCACATTTTGATTCTCTAAGTAGCTCGGATAGCTTCATCTAATGAAACAATATCCATAGTCTCTAGAATTTCTCCAATCTCGTCGTACTCAACTTACTAATGAATTGTGATACAGTTCTGTCCTTAAGCTCAACAACTTCGCATCAGATCTTTAACATCTGGAACTCCTTTACATATATATCAACAACTCTTGTAATATCTTGAAGGCATCTTATAAATAGTAGCTTGGAACAAATCGTCTTCTCATGACTCTTTTCATCTTATCCTAACTTCTAACTTCTAACTTCTTGTTCTCCTTCTCCTTTGTGGGTAGCTTGTAGATTCTTCCACCACAAGGTGGTATAACCATTAAACTTTAACATAGTAAGCTTGACCTTAGTGTTATTAGGTACCTCATGACATTCAAACTATTTCTCAATCTTATCTATCCAATCCATGTAGTCCTTAGCATCATTACTCCCAAAAAGGCTAAGGATATGCATCCTTAACCCTTTTACTCTAGGAGCTCGGACATTTCTCTCCTCAAGTTCATAATATACCTCCACTTCATCACTTATTTCCTCATCCTCCTCTTTGATCTCTTCTAATGTTAGTCTGCGTCAAGCTGCTTTACCTACTCTTCTAGCTCGGTGCAATTGAATCGTGGCATTAGCTTAGACGTAGTTATCATTGCCTCTCTTAGCCTGTTCATTAACTTGTCCTCTGTAGAGATCATTATTGGCTCGTTGTATATTTTTGTTTATGGAAGTCATCATATTAGCCATTGGATCAGTAATTCTATCTAGTCAGTCTCCTGTAAACTACGGTGTGAAGCTTCCTTGTTAACCTTGGCCATTACGAGCACCATTCTCTTGGTTTCCTAAGGTTTCTTAGACACTAGAGTCAAATATAGTTGTCTATTATAGTAGATTGACAATTGAAACACAACTCAAATTCTTTCCCACAAACAATAATAACAAAATAACTCTTAATGCACCAATAGTTATTACAACCAACATACGAAAAATAACTCGAACACTTAACACTCTATTTTGCAAACAAGAAATAGGGGAAAATAGGGCACATAATTTCTTTAGCACTAAACACTTTTCAAATTGTCACGACAACAATAGACATCTTTTAAAACATACTTATAATAGTAGCAAGTTATTCTTGAACACAAAACAATAGAAACTTACTTGAATATAGCTAAGCTTTGATACCAAGAATAATATGGATTTATGGAACGTGGCCACCGATATCACATGTAACCAAGAGGGTAGGTCCTAACTGGTAAGATGGTTCGAAAGATAAATGGTAGTCGAAGGTTTGAGCAAGGGTTCTCATGAATTGATGGTAGATATGACATATTAATGCCTCATATGAGCTTAGATCGCACTTAATATTATGCACAAGTATAGCTAGAAGGCACTCACCATTAATCCATTTTGACGATAGACTAGATAAGAGTAAATCAAGAGTAAATAAGGATACTTAGCTCATGAAAGAGAAGCATGTCTAAAAAACTTCAATATCATTAACGGTTACGGTTATTACAATTTACTAGTATTTATATAACCCAATTAGGATATGTTACATGTTAACATAAATTACAAAAAGATTCCTATTAGAAAAGGAAAAAAGGAATAAATTATAAGGGTAGAGTTGTAATTAGACAAAAATGGATATTCGAGTACAAACAGGATAGTATAGATGTCAGAAAAATTAGGCCCATGTCAATTGTCCATTTTTATAGTCTTAATGATGCTATTTGTTGAGTAGAGTAGGCTTTAAGTAGATTATATCAGGGTCAGGTGCTCGGCAGCTCAATGTTTCGAATTGAGGAAGGACTAGTTTAGGAAGTGATTCGTTATTAGGTCGAACTCGGCTGATTGGCTCAGGATCGAGGTTAGCTTGACCTTTACAATGTATTGGGTTGGCAGTAGGTGGGTTCGATGTTTTACTTTGGACTGATGTATTGTGAAGGGTTCGATTCGGCAATAGGTCGGTCACCTTGGGAGTCTCCTTAATGAAATGGAGAGTGGAGTAATTCGACAAGTCGAACTAGAGACAGGATTGTTCTTCAGAGTTCAACTCTCCTTAGACATCTTTGCAAACCATATTAGTGAGTCCTCGAGCTTAGAAGCAAGTAATTAGTGCATGATCCCTATCATTAAGTCCTCTAAACCGATGCTAACTAAAGGGTCTCTAGAATATGATCATTCGAGTATTCAGAGGGTAGGTAGATGAGGACAAGCTTAAGTACATTGAGGGATTCTGAGTTACCATGTGTTGAATAATTGCACCATCATTTAATGTCTCTAAGACACATCCTTTCTATCCAAAGGTTTGAGTCAAGGTTTAAGGTCACTGGTTGCCAACTTTATGGGGAATAAAGAGTAGAATGGCTTGGCACCTAGTTGCTCTATCTGTACTAATTTGTCTTTACTTCCAAAAGCTTAACCAACGAATGATGGTCACCTACCTCACTAAGAAAGTGAGGGAACTTACTACCGGAAGCTTATTTTGTCATAATTTTCTTTTATACCCTTTATTATTTCTTGTATTTTGCACATTTTGGATTGTACCATTTTAGTCTTTTCCTTGTTTAGCAAGTAACCCTAACATGTAGGTATATAAACCCTTCTAAGAGGCAACAACCAATACATTCATCATCCTCTTAAATATTATTGAGTATATTCTATAGCTAAGCTTGTGTTCTATGATTTCCCCCCCACAACCACCCCCCGGCC